>BLSH010185955.1:23364-34788 GCA_018402905.1 Glandirana rugosa
GTTCAACATGTCCCTTTCAAAGGTCGACAACGAAATTCCCTTTCTAATAACAAGATTTTAGTAGAGGTTCAAGATATCCGTTGCACATATCATCGGCGTATCTCGGTATAATAACAATCTTTTAGTAGAGGTTCAAGATATCCGTTTCACATAACATCGACGTATCTCGGTATAATAACAATCTTTTAGTAGAGGTTCAAGATATCCGTTTCACATAACATCGACGTATGTCGGTATAATAACAATCTTTTATTAGATGTTCATCTCAACTCGCTTGTGGACCTTCAAGCCCAAGACGACCAGGCAGGCTTGAAGCCCTGTTTCAGGCCCAGGCTCCGTGCGATCGTTCGGGTTCCGTCCGGACCCGGACCCGGACTTTGTCCCGAAGTTCGGACGGACCAGCAGAACCCGAACTTCCAGGTGTTCGCTCAACTCTACTTGTAGATTATTTTCTAACAATAATATGGCTGTATGCAGCTACAATACACTTTGCCTATAGAACTTGGAGATGATTTTCTAACAATAATATGGCTCTATGCAGCTACAATACACTTTGCCTATAGAACTTGGAGATGATTTTCTAACAATAATATGGCTCTATGCGGCTACTATACACGTTGCCTATAGAACTTGGAGATGATTTTAGAACAATAATCTTTCCCTTAAAGCAACAGCTGGAAACTTTCCCTGTACAACTTGGAGATAATTTTAGAATCTAAAATCATCTCAAAGTTCTATAGGGAGAGGTTCCTGCTGTTGCTTAAAGGGACAGATTATTGTTTCTTGCACAAAATCAAAAAGTGCATCTACATAGCTGGTTTAAAAAAAAATAAAAAATTCTAAAAACTACATTTGCAGCCAGCGGTGCATTTCTTGCACAAAAATAAAAAAAAACAGTGCTGGCTACCTCCTCCTCCTCCACCGCCACTTTCACCGCCTCCTCAACCTCCAACTCCACATCCACCTCCATTTTTGATTTTTTTATGTGATTTTAGCTTAAAAATTATTTTAAGTTATCTCCCTATCCCCATTTCTTTGTAAGGCACTTGTCCAACTCTTACCCCCATTTTCCTTCCTTTTGCAGACCTCTAGGACTTGCCAGGACTTTGTTACAGCCATTTTTGTGCCTAAAAGTTTGGGTCCCCATTGATTTCAATGGGGTTCGGGGTCTGGGTCAAAGTTCAGGCCAAGTCCGGACCCGAACACGGATTTTGTCCATAAGTTCGGCCGAACCTGTCGAACCCGGACTTCCAGAGGTTCGATCAACTCTAGTCCTTTCTTCAGTGTTGTCACATGAAAAGATATAATAAAATATTTACAAAAATGTGAGGGGTGTACTCACTTTTGTGAGATACTGTATGTGTTAACTTGCATTCTCTGCATGGAGATACAAAACTCCCCACTATAATAGTCACAGCACCCGCACTTATGGGCCTACTTCAATACTATATACCCCTATAACTATAATATCCAATAATTAAATGTGGTGGTTTAAAAAATGTGCAGCAGCTCAGCACATGTACCCCTGTACATGCATACAGCAAAAAAAATAAAAGAGAAAGAGACACAATTAGCATAAACCTTAACCTCTTCGTATCTGCGCCATAGCCGATTGACGGCTACAGCGCGGATCTAAATTGCCAGGAGGCCATCAATAGACGTCCTCCCCTTTGGCTCGTGCCAGGTGCGCTCTGTGCGTGCCCGCGGGTTGGGCGGACTCAATGTCCACTGGAGACCCTCAATCTAGTCACAGAAAGCAAGAACGGGGAACCGCTGATGTAAACACCGCGGTTTCCCGTTCTGTGAGGGGGGCATGACAGATCTACTGATCCCTGTGATCGGGATCAGTTAGATCTGTTATGCCCCTGTCAGCCCCGCCCCCCCACACTTAGAACACATACAGGGAACACATTTAACCCCTTAACTGCCCCCTTAGTGTTAACCCCTTCCCTGCCAATGACATTTATACAATAATCAGTGTCTATTTTTAGATCTGATCGCTGTATAAATGTCATTGGTCCCAAAAAAGTGTCAAAAACGTCAGACAAGTCCGCCGCAATATCGCAGTCCCGATAAAAATCACAGATCACCGCCAAAAAATAAAAAAATAAAAACGCCATAAACCAATGTCCATAGTTTGTAGTCGCTATAACTTTTGCGCAACCCATTCAATATACGCCGATTGCGTTTTTTTTAACCAAAAATATGTAGAAGAATATATATCGACCTAAAAGGTTGAATAAATTCGTTTTTTTTATTTTTGGATATTTATTATAGCAAAAAGTAAAAAGAATTCTTTTTTTTTCAAAATCGTCGCTCTTTGTTTTTAGCTCAAAAAATAAAAACCGCAGAGGTGATCAAATGCCACCAAAGGAAAGCTCTATTTGTGGGAAAAAAGGGACGCCAATTTTGTTTGGGTACAGCGTCGAACAATTGTCATTCAAATAGTGACAGCGCTGAAAACTGAAAATTGGTCCAGGCAGGAGGGGGTTTAAGTGCCCAGTAAGCAAGCGGTTAAATAAATCCAAAGTTTACATTTTTACCCAATTTGTGCAAACAAACTTGAATTAAAGTTATTTGTGCTACATTGTGACATAAATTACAAACAATCTTTGATGTAAAACTACAAATCAATGTGATAACTTCACTGAATATATGTTAACCGTTTGCAAATGACGGAAGGACGGTGCGGCTCTCGTTCTGGGAGGACGTCATATGACGGTGTCCCAAAACGGATGCTATCGTGAGCCCGCAGGGGCACGCAGCATGACGATCTCAGCCACATTGCCCATGTTGCTAGGACAAGGTGTGACCCTGATCTGTGTAAAGACCCGGGGTCATGGGTCTTTAACTATGTGATCGGCTGTGTCCAATCATCGCAGAGAAGACGTGGGCAGGTAATCAGGACACTGATCATATGTGCCCTGATTACGGGAAAGCCTCATCAGTGCCCATAAGTGCCACCAATCAGTGTCCATTAGTGCCACCAATCAGTGTCCATCAGTGCCACCAATCAGTGCCCATAAGTGATGTTAGTTAGTGCGTCCCATCACTGCCCATCAGTGCCTGCTATTCAGGGCTTCCCATCAATGCCCATCAGTGCCTCCCATCAGCACCGCCCATCAGTGCTGCCTATCGGTGCCACCTATCAGTGCCCATCAGTGCTGTCCATCACTGCCCACCAGTGCTGCCTATCAGTGCCCACCAGGGACAACTATCAGTGTTCACCAGTGCCACCTATCAATGCCCACCAGTGCCACCTATCAGTGCTCTCCAGTGCCACATATCAGTGCCCATCATTACAGCATATTAGTGCCTCCTCATCAATGCCACCTAATCAGTGCCCTTAAGTGCCACCACATCAGTGCCCATCAGTGCAGCCTATCAGTGCCACCTCATCAGCGTACACCAGCGAAGGAGAAAAATTACTTATTTACAAAATTTACTGACAGAAAATAAGAAATTTTCAAATTTTTCGGTCTTTTTTTTTTAGTAAAAAATAAAAATCCCAGCAGTGATTAAATACTACCAAAACAAGGCTCGATTTGTGTGAAGAGAAAGATAAAAAAATGAATTTGGGTACAGTGTTGCATGACTGCGCAATTGTCGTTCAAAGTATGAGAGCGCTGAAATCTGAAATGGCCTGGACAGGAAGGGAGTGAAGGTGCCCTGTATTAAAGTGGTTAAAAACCTTTTAGTCCAACTGTGACCTAGTTTCATAAAATAAATAAATCACGTGCCCGCAAAGTACCTTGCCTCAATCTCCTTGTAGCTCGTGATCTCTAAATAATCCTCCAATGTGAATCCAAAATACTAACCAGTTCATCAAATCAGTTTTCTTCACCACATTCAACACCAGTTTGTGCTCGGGAGTGTCCCTTTAAGTGTGCCCAATCACATGATTTAATTGACCTCTTATATATACTAAGTAGGTCCAGCCAGCGCTCAAAATCACATTTTCCTCCTCCTGGTCCTGGACACGCTTAGAGACAGTAGTTGGCCACCCACCAGTATTTACATGATATATTTTTATGGTACCTAGGAGACACACACCCAACATAACATTGATGCAGAATACCTTTAATTAAAAAATGCAAGTGTATTGGTGTCCATCTAGAACCCAGAATCACTGCACACAGTAATGTATCCAGGAAACTGCTGCAGCTTTGAGCCAGCGTGTGTTCCAGTGAGCGGAAATTATATCACCGGAAGTCCCACTTCTACGCGTTTCATCACTAAGCGGACGTCTTTAGGAAGCATATCGCCTAACACCATCTCCGCCCCATATATTTACTTATTAACTCTCACTTTGCCAAATCCAATCACAAATATAAACATAAATGATTCTATATTCATAAATGTAGGGCTTGAATGGTATTTGATTGGTGTTGGTATACAAAATAAAATGTAAAGTAAAATGTAAAAGTAAAATAATACCTAAGTAAACCTGCATTGAAATCTCTATATCAAACCGTTTAGTACCAACTTATAATTAAAAGTATGCTGCCTCTTCCATACACCAGTGGTTCTCAACCTCAGTCCTCAAGTACCCCCAACAATCCATGTTTTCAGGTTTACCTTTATCTTGCACAGGTGCTTTATATCAGAGTCAATGGCTTGGCATTTTGGACAGCTATTTTATCTAAGAGAAATAAACCTCACCCCTAATTAAACCTTTAAAAATCTGCAATAAAACAAATTAGATAATTTTCAATATTCCTTTCATGTTGGTTAAGTGTTTCCATTCCCTATAGCCAAAAGGTTTAAAGTAGAACTACAGGCAAAAGTTTTTTTTAAAAGTTGGATAGCGTAAGGGTGGGTTATAACCCCTGTCAGATTTTTTTTTTTTGCCATCTGTGTCCCATTGCAGCAATTTCCCTTCACGTCCTGTCCCATAGTAAAACAGGAAGTGAGAGGAAATTCCTGCAAATTAAGGGAATTTCTTGGGGTCCCCCAGGTCACCAGAACTAGTGTCCCCATTGGAACATTTTTCCTCTATTACTTTTCTGAGGACAACCCAAAATGTGGGTGTGATGGAGGTGTGGGTGGAACAGACACACGCGGAGAGTAGGAGTGCTCACACAGGTTTTATTGAAGGATGGAGAAGGTGGCCTGCAGCTAGGCGACAGGAATTATAGACAGGCAGAGAGCAAAGAGTCTGTTCTGGGCACACAAGGGGGGGGGGGGGGGTGGCAGAGTTCTGGTAGCAAGGAGTCCATTCTGGGCACACAGAGGGGAATGGCAAAGTTCTGGTAACAAAGAATCCATTCTGGGCACACAAAGGGGAATGGAAAAGTTCTGGTAGCAAAGGGCCCATTCTGGGCACACAAAGGAGAATGGCAAAGTTCTGGTAGCAAAGAGTCCGTTATGGGCACACAAAAGAGAATGGCAAAGTTCTGGTAGCAAAGAGTCAATTTACTCACAGGTTGGTACACAGTAGAGTTAGTCCTCTCCAGGGATGGCACACAGCAGAGCGGCAAGCACACAGTTAATCCTCTCCAAGGATGGCACACCGCAGAGCGGCAAGCACACAGTTAATCCTCTCCAGGGATGGCACACAGCAGAGTGGCAAGCACAGAATTAATCCTCTCCAGGGATGGCACACAGCAGAGTGGCAAGTACAGGGTTAATCCTCTCCAGGGGTGGTGCACAGCAGGGTTGGCAATACAGCACATCAAGAGGTAAGTCCAGGGGCACAAGCAGCAATTTGGTACATCAAGGGATAAGTCCAGGATCGCAGGGCACAATCCGGGCACAAAGGGTAGCAGGCAACAATCAAGTACAGCAAAGTCCCATGTATTTTCTAGCCTCCTACAGGCAGACCAAAGTTCCCCCGAGGTCCATCACTGGCAAAAGCTAGGCACAAGACTGACTGTTTTGCCTAGCATAGGAAAATTAAACTTTCCTTTTAATTTAGCTAAGCCGAGCCCACAAGACCCTTGGAGATGGGATGTCTGCCCTCTCTAGTCACAGGACACCAGGCTGTGTGTGTGCCTCCTACCGAGATCACCTCCCCCCTCCCACCCCTTGCGGGGCACAGGAACTCCTTGGCTAATTAAGCTGTCTATCTGGCTGCATTTCACACTGTTGATTTCAACAAAAGAAATACAACAAAAAAAAATAATATATTTGCCCTCCATTACAGTGGGATTTTCTTTTTACTTTCACTTTCAATGATAATGGTAAACAGGACAAATAGAGAGGGTGACTCTCCCTAACAGGGGCACAGACAGCAATAAATACTAACAGGTGTTCTAATCCCTCTCTACTCTATCCAAAAATAAAAAAAAAATAAAAAAGTTTTTCCTTTAGTTATACTTTAATTCTTGGAAATCTCCTTTCTCAGGTCCAATCCACTCCAGTGGCTACTCATTTTATCTATTCGATAAAAAATTAAGCCACTTGGGTCCTTATTATGACATTCCTGATTTGAAACACACTGGGGTTGATTTACTAAAGCTGGAGAGTGCAAAATCGGATGCAACTCTGCATAGAAACCAATCAGCTTCCAGGTTTTAGGCTGGGTTCACACTATTTGACATTTAAACGGTCCAAATTTGATTCTACTTTGCTGTGCGATTTACAGTCCTACATAGGATCAAAGTCAGACCGATTTTCTGTGAACAGGGATCCGACACTGATCCCGACAATACCAGACACCTTGTGCTCTGGGGATCTTGAATGGGAACTTCATGCCAAATTTAAAAAGTAAAACGGCATGGGCCCCCCTCCAGGAGCATACCAGGCCCTTCGGTCTGGTATGGATTTTAAGGGGAACCCAGCTCCAAATTTAAAAAGAAAATGGCGTGGGGTTCCCCCGAAAATCTATACCAGACCCTTACCCGAGCACACAGCCCGGCAGGCCAGGAAAGGGGATGGGGATGAGCGAGCGCCCCCCCTCCTAGACCATACCAGGCCGCATGCCCTCAACATGGGGAGTATCAGGTGCAGCCTGTGCATTAAGGACACACGGGCACCCGAGGCTCTAACAGGCTTCAGAAAAGGGTGGGCTTGGGGTGCACTCTCTCCCACCCAATTGTATGACAATAGCAAATTAATTTTTGCTATTTTCACACTGCAGTGCCTCTCCGCCAATCAGGAGGCAGGTCGGTGAGACCTGTTTCCCAACTGGCTAAAGTGCCAGGTGATCCTATTGGATGCCTAGGCCCATTGGCAAGGAAGGGGAAACATGAGGAGCAGACATCTCCATCTGCCCTCTCCAAACACCACCACCGCCGCTGCATGGAGGACATAGGAGGATCCTCTCCACTCCAGACACACAGTAAGTGCTGGTGTGTGCTGTCAGTGCCACCCAAGGAAGCGGCTGGGGGGGGGTTAGTGCAGTGTACTCCCATCTGGGGCTCTGTATACTGCTATCTGGTGCTCTGTATACTGCTATCTGGTGCTCTGTGTTCTCCTATCTAGGGCTCTGTAAGCGTATACTGCTATCTGGTGGCTCTGTATACTGCTATCTGGGGCTCTGTATACTGCTATCTGGTGGCTCTGTATACTCCTATCTGGTGCTCTGTATACTCCTATCTTTGGCTCTGTAAGTGTATACTGCTATCTGGTGGCTCTGTATGCTGCTATCTGAGGCTCTGTATACAGCTATCTGTGGCTCTATATACCCCTATCTGGGGCTCTGTATACTCCTATCTGGTGACTCTGTATACTGCTATTTAGGGCTCTGTATACTCCTATCTGGTGGCTCTGTATACTGCTATCTGGTGACTCTGGAGGTGGGGCCTCCAGATGATGTCAGCGGGTGGCCCCGCCCCATGTCAATATAAGTCACAGCACACAGCGGAGACGGCATTCGTGCAGCAGATGACGTCATCCCCACATGGGAAGAAGAAGAGAGGAAGAACAGAGGGAAGAGGACAACGGAGAAGTCCAGCAAAAGAGCAGAAGATGCCACAGAGAGGGAAAAGAAAGAAGACCCCTCAGAAGATAGAAGTTCCCGGAAAAGAGCAGAAGAAAGAAGAGCCGGAGAGGGAGAACAGAGGGCAGAAGACGCCGGAGCTGTTTTTTTTACACTTTTTTTAGGTGAATGGGTAGGGGTGCAATGTACCCCATACTCATTCACATAGGGTGGGGGGGTCGGGATCTGGAGGCCCACTAGTTAAAGCGGGCTTCCAGATTCCGTTAAGCCCCCCACCCGCAGACCCCAACAACCACTAGCAAGGGTTGTCGGGAAGAGGCCCTTGTCTTCATCAAAATGGGGACAAGGGGCTTTGAGGTGGGGTGTTGAGGGTATGTGGCCTGGTATGGTCCAGGAGGGGGGGCACTGGCTCGTCCCCACACCCTTTCCTGACCTGCCAGGCTGCATGCTTGGATAAGGGTCTGGTATGGATTTTGAGGGTTTTTTTAGCGTGGGGGTTCCCCTTAAAATACATACCAAACTAAAGTGCCTGGTATGCTCTTGAAGGGGGACCTCATGCCATTTTTTTTTTTTTTAATTTGGCGTGGAGTTCCCCTTCAAGATCCTCAGAGCACAAGTCGCATGCCAAAGTCGGATCAGTGAAGACAATGATCCGACTTTCATCCGACTTCAATGCTTTTCAATGAGCTAAAGTGGGATCAAAGTCAGACAAAAGTAGTACAGGAACCTTTTCCAAACTCGCTCCGACTTTGAAAAACTCAAGTCGGACCAGGTAAGACGGCTCTCGTAGGGAATCATTGTTTTTGTGACGTAATGTGACTTGTGCTCCTAATGTCGGTCCAAGAATCAGACTAGTGTGAACCCAGCCTTATTGTCAAAGCTTAATTGAACAAGCTAAAGTTAGAAGCGGATTGGCTATCATTCACAGCTGCACCAGATTTTGCACTCTCCAGTTTTAGTAAATCAACCCCTATGTTTCTTAAAACCCTTATGTTTATTGTTAAAGCGGAGTTCTACCTGGTTAAAAGTTAGCAGCTCCTAAAGGGTAGCTGCTGACTTTTAACAATTGGACACTCCTCCCTGGCTCCAGCGATGCGGCAGCTCGAGGGCTTGCTCTTCTCCCCCTTGGCGGAGCTGGAATCACAAGTGTGGGCACCCCGGCTTTGACTGCAAAGCCGGGAGCGCACTGCACATGCACAAGTTGGGCTGCGCCTTGTGAATGATTCAGTGTATCTTCTGGGAGCTGTGACGTGTCCCAGAAGATCGCCGAGAGGGGGGTGAACTTTCTTCTGGAGCCGTGGTTCTAGGAGAGGAAGTGGACCGGGGACCCTGTGAAAAAAACAGGGTCCCCGGTCCCCCCCCCCAAAAAAAAATGGCATGCGAATTGTTGCATGTCGGGGGGTCACCTTCCCTTAAAGCGGAAGTTCCACTTTTGAGTGGAACTGCGCTTTAATGTGTTTGTTATCCAGGTGGAAAATGTCTTAGGCTGGGTTCACACCATTGCGAATTGGATGCGGGTTTCCCTATGTGATGATTTTTAGGTGATAGGTTCTCTTTATTAAGATATGCAGGGTCTAAAAGACCCCCAATGGCTCCTCTGGATTTCACTGAATGTTTTGCAATGCAGATTGCATTGCAAAACATTCCTTCCCAGCTGTGCTAGCCGGGGACACCTAGATGCTGACCTGGAAATGACATCACGGATGTCGCTTTCCGGGTCACAGCAACAAGGGGACATCACCTGCCATCTCTCTCCCGGGCTTGCAGATAGGCAAGCTGAGCCTGGTACAATGGCAGGGCATGGCGGCGGGGGGTGGCGCCGGTACCGGGGGTGTGTAAGAGCAATCGGGTGGAAGCGCTGCCACCAGGATGCTCTCACCTGACAGGCATGGGGTTTGCCTGTCATTTTGACACACAATCCCGGTAGCTGCACCCATCAGATTGTGTGTTAAATCCCTCGCTGTCAGGTCCATACGACGCTGGAGAAGATATGGACGATTGAAGTTTAAGTGGACTGGTGTATTGAGAGCATTTTTGAAATTGCTTTGACACAGATATCATATAGAGTGCACACCAGGGGGCTGCACCATCTCTGTAAATTGTGTAATATTTTTAGCATTACTGCTTTACCTGTTCACATTATTGGAATTACAGCCCAATAGGGGGTGCTAGCGCTTAAGTTGTTGCTTGTTATATCAGAATATTTAATGTATCCATTTGCGGTTTTATACTTTTTGGTAGTGCCATTTTACATTAGAACAATATTAGTTGACTCAATGATCGCATTATCAAATGCTCTGGTGAATGATTCTTCAGAATTTCCATATGAATGAAATCCTCCTGGTGTATGGGTGGCTTTAGCTGTGTCCACTTACTGATGGGAAAGCTCTGTGCCATAGCATGAAGCACATCAGAATGCCCCAGCTGGCTATTCAATAAGAGATCCACGTTTGTGGCATCCCACTGTGCCGTATTCCTTCACCATGTTACTGTGGCCATAGAATAGTCGTCAACGTGGCCTAAAAATACACATTTGTGGTCCCAGTGAAATACAGTTTTTGTGTAATAATCAATGTTGTTTTATTTACTGATAAATGTGTCTTTTTCTAGGAGAGATGCTGAAGAAGAAAGAAGAGATGATCCTGTAGAAAGTCATGTTGAAGTGGAAAAACGATTTTTAGGAAGTTTAATAGGTTGGTTTCTTAAGAATCATCTCGGAAAATAACCCAAATTTTGAAACTTTGGCAATGGAATTGAAAATCATGTGATGTGGAATATCATTTAGCTAAATGCACATCAGATGTCTTATAAAAAAATAAAGATATGACATACATTGTGTTTTCTTCTTTTTTATTATTTTTATATAATGAACCTACATTATTGGGGGAAACAATGTCCTTAGCGCACTTCCCAGGCAATGTAATCATTTATGGACATTCAGTTGGATTCAGCAGCCCCACTGATCCGGATAGATCCTCCATTTCATCAAATCAAGATAAAAGCATACAGAATGGATCAGTCCACACTTACTCTTTATACTTTTACTTTCTTTCAACTAATATTCTTAAATTATTTTCCATCCAGCAAACCGCCATCAGTAACGCTCACTGGAATTCACTGCAGCAATACTGACATTGCTATTCCCACATAGGATTAGCTCTATAGGAGTAAAAGGTTTCTCTATTTTCAGAGTGCTATCATCCACTGTCCATTAAACATAGCAGCACACTATGGGGTTTATTTACTATAGCGCTCAGTGCCGCAATGTTGCGCCTGACCAATATTTAACGCCAAAAACTTCAATTGGCACTAAATTGCAGTAAAACAGTATTCACAATAGTGCCGGCAGCAAAAATACTCCCAAACTCAAATTCACTATAGCGCCCAGTCAACAAATAGCGCCCAAATCCTTATTGCAGTTATGACCTGGAGAAGAGCACATGGAAATAATGTTTAGAGCATGATATAATTACCTAAATTGTACTAAAATACAATAATTTTTAAAGATAATCTGCTTTTAACCGATTCCCGACCGGCTCGCG
>BLSH010185955.1:65208-75435 GCA_018402905.1 Glandirana rugosa
TCTACTAAAATCTTGTTATTAGACAGGGAGATTCGTTATCGACATTGGAAAGGGCAGACCTCATCCTGCTGCACAGAACAATCTGACTGGACTAGGTAGAGTCTGTTGCTTTAAGGGAAAGATTATTGTTCTAAAATCATCTCCAAGTTCTATAGGGAAAGGTTACAGCTATTGCTTAGAGGGACAGATTATTGTTCTAAAATCATCTCCAAGTTCAATAGGGAAAGTTTCTTCCAGCCGCATAGAGAGCCATATTATTGTACTAAAATCATCTCCAAGTTCTATAAGGAAAGTTTCTTCCAGCCGCCTAGAGAGCCATATTATTGTTCTAAAATCATCTCCAAGTTCTATAGGGAAAGTTTCATCCAGCCGCATAGAGAGCTATATTATTGTTCTAATATCATCTCCAAGTTCTATAGGGAAAGTTTCTTCCAGCCGCATAGAGAGCCTCACACCAGCAGCAGGAACCTCTACCTATACCAGTATGAGATGATTTTATAATGGTAATCTATACTTCACAGCAGCACCTGGAAACTCTCCCTACACCAGTATGAGATGATTTTAGAATGATAATCTGTCCCTCACACGAGCAGCAGGAACCTCTCCCTATACCAGTATGAGATGATTTTATAACGGTAATCTTTCCCTCACAATAGCGGCAGGAAGCTCTCCCTATAACAGTATGAGATGATTTTAAAACGGTAATCTGTCCCTCACAACAGCAGCAGGAACCTATTCCTACACCAGTATTAGATGATTTTAGAACGCTAATCCGTCCTTCACAGCACCGCCAGAAACCTCTCCCTACACCAGTATGAGTTGATTTTATAACGGTAATCTGTCCCTCACAGCACCGCCAGGAACCTCTCACTACTCCAGTATGAGATGATTTTAGAATAACAATCTGTCCCTCACAGCAGCACCAGGAACCTTTTCCTACTCCAGTGTGAAATGATTTTGGAACACTGATCTGTCCCTCACAGCAGCAGCAGGAACCTCTCCCTACACCAGTATGAGATGATTTTAGAATGCTAATCTTTCCCTCACATCACTGCTAGGAACCTCTCCCTACACCAGTATGAGATGATTTTATAATGGTAATCTGTTCCTCAGACCAGCGGCAGGAACTTCTCCCTATATCAGTATGAGATGATTTTAGAACGCTAATCTGTCCCTCACAACAGAAGCAGGAACCTCTCCCTACTCCAGTATGAGATGATTTTAGAACGATAATCTGTCCCTCACAGCACCGCCAGGAACCTCTCCCTACTCTAGCATGAGATGATTTTATAAACGTACTCTGTCCCTCACACCAGCAGCAGGAACCTCTCCCTATATCAGTATGAGATGATTTTATAATGGTAATCTGTCCCTCACAGCACCGCCAGGAAGCATCTCTCTACTCCAGTATGAGATGATTTTAGAAAGATAATCTGTCCCTCACAGCACCGCCAGGAACCTCTCCATACTTCAGTATGAGATGATTTTATAAAGGTAATCTGCCCCTCACACCAGCAGTAGGAACCTCTCCCTACACCAGTATGAAATGATTTTAGAACGCAAATCTGTTCCTCACAGTACCACCAGGAACCTTTCCCTACACCAGTATGAGATGATTTTAGAATGCTAATCTGTCCCTCACAGCAGCAGCAGGAGCTTCTCCCTTTACCAGTATGAGATGATTTTATAACAGTGATCTGTTCCTCACAGCGGCACTAGGAACCTCTCCCTACACCAGTATGTGATGATTTTAGAACGATAATCTGTCTCTCATAGCACTGCCAGGAACCTTTCCCTACTCCAGTATGAGATGATTTTAGAAGAATAATCTGTCCCTCACAGCACCGCCAGGAACCTTTCCCTACTCCAGTATGAGATGATTTTAGAAGAATAATCTGTCCCTCAAAGCAGCACCAGGAACATCTCCCTACTCCAGTATGAGATGATTTTAGAATGCTAATCTGTCCCCCACAGCACCGCCTGGAACCTCTCCTTACTCCAGTATGAGATGATTTTATAACGCTAATCTGTCACTTACAGCACCGCAAGGAACCTCTCCCTACTCCAGTATGAGATGATTTTAGAACAATAATCTGTCCCTCAAAGCAGCTCCAAGAACCTCTCCCTACACCAGTATGAGATGATTTTAGAACGCTAATCAGTCCCTCACACCAGCAGCAGGAACCTCTCCATACACCAGTATGAGATGATTTTAGAATGCTAATCTGTCCCTCACAGCACCGCCAGGAACCTCTCCCTACTCTAGTATGAGATGATTTTATAAAGGTAATCTGTCCCTCACACCAGCAGTAGGAACCTCTCCCTACACCAGTATGATATGATTTTAGAACGCTAATCTGTCCATCACAGCACCACCAGGAACCTCTCTCTACTCCAGTATGAAATGATTTTAGAACGCAAATCTGTCCCTCACAGTACCGCCAGGAACCTCTCCCTACTTCAGTATGAGATGATTTTAGAATGATAATCTGTCCCTCACAGTAGCACCAGGAACCTCTCCCGTCACCAGTATGAGATGATTTTAGAACACTAATCTGTCCCTCACAGCAGCAGCAGGAACTTCTCCCTTTACCAGTATGAGATGATTTTATAACAGTGATCTGTTCCTCACAGCGGCACTAGGAACCTCTCCCTACACCAGTATGTGATGATTTTAGAACGATAATCTGTCTCTCATAGCACTGCCAGGAACCTTTCCCTACTCCAGTATGAGATGATTTTAGAAGAATAATCTGTCCCTCAAAGCAGCACCAGGAACATCTCCCTACTCCAGTATGAGATGATTTTAGAATGCTAATCTGTCCCCCACAGCACCGCCTGGAACCTCTCCTTACTCCAGTATGAGATGATTTTATAACGCTAATCTGTCACTTACAGCACCGCAAGGAACCTCTCCCTACTCCAGTATGAGATGATTTTAGAACGCTAATCAGTCCCTCACACCAGCAGCAGGAACCTCTCCAGACACCAGTATGAGATGATTTTAGAATGCTAATCTGTCCCTCACAGCACCGCCAGGAACCTCTCCCTACTCTAGTATGAGATGATTTTATAAAGGTAATCTGTCCCTCACACCAGCAGTAGGAACCTCTCCCTACACCAGTATGATATGATTTTAGAACGCTAATCTGTCCATCACAGCACCACCAGGAACCTCTCTCTACTCCAGTATGAAATGATTTTAGAACGCAAATCTGTCCCTCACAGTACCGCCAGGAACCTCTCCCTACTTCAGTATGAGATGATTTTAGAATGATAATCTGTCCCTCACAGTAGCACCAGGAACCTCTCCCGTCACCAGTATGAGATGATTTTAGAACACTAATCTGTCCCTCACAGCAGCAGCAGGAACTTCTCCCTTTACCAGTATGAGATGATTTTATAACGGTAATCTGTTCCTCACAGCGGCAGCAGGAACCTCTCCCTACACCAGTATGTGATGATTTTAGAACGATAATCTGTCTCTCACAGCACTGCCAGGAACCTCTCCCTACTCCAGTATGAGATGATTTTAGAAGGATAATCTGTCCCTCACAGCACCACCAGGAACCTCTCCCTATTCCAGAATGAGATGATTTTAGAAGGATAATCTGTCCCTCAAAGCAGCACCAGGAACCTCTCCCTACACCAGTATGAGATGATTTTAGAATGCTAATCTGTACCTCACAGCACCGCCAGGTTCCTCTTTCTACTAAAGTATGAGATGATTTTATAAAGGTGCTCTGTCCTTAACACACCAGCAGCAGGAACCTTTCCCTATACCAGTATGAGATGATTTTATAATGGTAATCTGTCCCTCACCGCAGCAGCAGGACCCTCTCTCTACACCAGTATTATAACTCAAATCTGTCCCTCACACCAGCAGCATGAACCT
The DNA here is from genome assembly GCA_018402905.1 of Glandirana rugosa. Classification (NCBI taxonomy): domain Eukaryota; kingdom Metazoa; phylum Chordata; class Amphibia; order Anura; family Ranidae; genus Glandirana; species Glandirana rugosa. The sequence continues at coordinate 69,104 of BLSH010185955.1, forward strand.
CTCCTTATACTAGTATGAAATGATTTTATAACGGTAATCTGTCCCTCACACCAGCAGCAGGAACTTCTCCCTTTACCAGTATGAGATGATTTTATAACGATAATCTGTCCCTCACAACAGCAGCAGGAACCTCTCCCTATACCAGTATGAGATGATTTTATAACGCTAATCTGTCCCTCACATCAGCAGCAGGAACCTCTCCTTATACTAGTATGAAATTATTTTATAAAGGTAATCTGTCCCTCACACCAGCAGCAGGAACTTCTCCCTTTACCAGTATGAGATGATTTTATAAAGGTAATCTGTCCATCACAACAGCAGCAGGAACCCCTCACTACACCAGTATGAGATGATTTTAGAACACTAATATGTCCCTCACAGCACCGCCAAGAACCTCTCATTACACAGTATGAGAATATTTTAGAACGCTAATCTGTCCCTCACAGCAACGCCAGGAACCTCTCCCTACTACAGTATGAGATGATTTTATTACGATAATCTGGCCCTCACAGCACCGACAGGAACCTCTTCCTAGTCCAGTATAAGATGATTTTGTAATGGTAATCTGTCCCTCACACCAACAGCAGGAACCTCTGCATATACCAGTATGAGATGATTTTATAATGCTAATATGTCCCTCACACTAGCAGCAGGTATGTCTCCCTATACTTGTAAGATATTATTTTATAACGGTAATCTGTCCCTCACACCAGCAGCAGGAACCTCTCCCTATACCAGTATGAGATGATTTTAGAACAATAATCTGTCCCTCACAGCAGCTCCAAGAACCTCTCCCTACTCCAGTATGAGATGTTTTTATAATGGTAATTTGTCCCTCACACCTGCAGCAGGAACCTCTCCCAACACCAGTATGAGATGATTTTAGAACGCTAATCTGTCCCTCATAGTACAGCCAGGAACCTTTCCCTACTTCAGTATGAGATGATATTAGAATGATAATCTGTCCATCACAGAAAGGCCAGGAACCTCTCCCTACACCAGTATGAGATGATTTTAGTACTCTAATTTGTCCCTCACAGCACCGCCAGGAAGCTCTCCCTACTCCAGTATGAGATGATTTTAGAACGCTAATCTGTCCCTCAAAGTACTGCTAGGAATCTCTCCCTACTCCAGTATGAGATGATTTTAGAACGCTAATCTGTCCCTCACATCAGCACCAGGAACCTCTCCCTACACCAGTATGAGATGATTTTAAAACATTCATCTGTCCCTCACAGCAGCAGCCGGAACTTCTCGCTACACCAGCATGAGATGATTTTAGAACGCTAATCTGTCCCTCACAGCACCGCCAGGAACCTCTGCCTACTATAGTATGAGATGATTTTATAACGGTAATCTGTGCTTCACACCAGCATCAGGAAACTCTCCCTATACCAGTATGAGATGATTTTATAACACTAATCTGTCCTTCACACCAGCAGCAGGAACCTCTCCTTATACTAGTATGAGATGATTTTATAACGGTAATCTGTCCCTCACACCAGCAGCAGGAACCTCTCCCTACACCAGTATGAGATGATTTTAGAACGCTAATCTATCCCTCACAGCACCGCCAAGAACCTCTCACTACTCCAGTATGAGATGATTTTAGAACGCTAATCTGTCCCTCACAGCACCGCCAGGAACTTCTCCCTGCTCCAGTATGAGATGATTTTATTACGGTAATCTGTCCCTCACACCAGCAGCAGGAACCTCTTCCTATACCAGTATGAGATGATTTTATAATGCTAATCTCTCCCTCACACAAGCAGCAGGAACCTCTCCCTATACTAGTATTAGATGATTTTATAGTGGTAATCTGTCCCTCACAGCACCGCCAGGAACCTCTCCCTACACCAGCATGAGATTATTTTAGTACGATAATCTGTAACTCACAGCAGCACCAGGAACCTCTCCCTACACAGTATGATATGATTTTAGAACGCTAATCTGTCCCTCACAGCAGCAGCAAGAAACTCTCCTTACACCAGTATGAGATGATTTTAGAACGCTAATCTGCACCTCACAGCACCACCAGGAATCTCTCCCTTCTTCAGTATGAGATGATTTTATAACGGTAATCTGTCCCTCACATCAGCAGCAGGAACCTCTCCCTATACCAGTATGAGGTGATTTTATAACGTTAATCTGTCTCTCACACCAGCAGCAGGAACCTCTCCTTATAATAGTATGAAATAATTTTATAACGTAATCTGTCCCTCACACCAGCAGCAGGAAATTCTCCCTTTACCAGTATGAGATGATTTTAGAACGCTAATCTATCCCTCACAGCACCGCCAGGAAGCTCTCCCTACTCCAGTATGAGATGATTTTAGAACACTAATCTGTCCCTCAGAGCACCGCCAGGAACCTCTCCCTACACATTAAGATAATATTTTAGAACGCTAATCTGTCCCTCACAGAAGCAGCAGGAACCTCTCCCTACACCAGTATGAGATGATTTTAGAAAGGTATTCTGTCCCTCACAGCAGCAGCAGGGACCTCTCTCTATACCAGCATGAGATGATTTTAGAACGCTAATCTGTCCCTCACAGCACCACCAGGAACCTCTCCCTACTACAGTATGAGATGATTTTAAAACGATAATCTGTCCCACACAGCACTGCCAGGAACCTCTTCCTACTCCAGTATGAGATGATTTTATAACGGTAATCTGTCCTTCACTCCAACAGCAGGAACCTCTCCCTATACCAGTATGAGATGATTTTATAATGCTAATATGTCCCTCACACTAGCAGCAGGTACCTCTCCCTATACTAGTGTGAGATTTTTTTATAACGGTAATCTGTCCCTCACACCAGAAGCAGGAACATCTCCCTACACAGTATGAGATGATTTTAGAACGTTAATCTGTCCCTCACAGCACTGACAGGAGCCTCTCCCTTTTCCTATATGAGATGATTTTGCAACGGTAATCATGCCTTCACAGCAGCACCAAGAACCTCTCCCTACACTAGTATGAGATGATTTTAGCACGCTAATCTGTCCCTCACAGTAGCAGCAGGAACCTCTCCCTACACCAGTATGAGATGATTTTAGTACCCTAATCTGTTCCTCACAACACCGCAAGGAACCTCTCCCTACTCCAGTATGAGATGATTTTAGAACGCTAACCTGTCCCTCATGGCATCGCCAGGAACCTCTCCCTACTCCAGTATGAGATGATTTTAGAACGCTAACCTGTCCCTCATAGCATCGCCAGGAACCTCTCCCTACTCCAGTATGAGATGATTTTAGAACGCTAATCATGCCTTCACAGAAGCACCAAGAACCTCTCCCTACACTAGTATGAGATGATTTTAGCACGCTAATCTGTCCCTCACCGTAGCAGCAGGAACCTCTCAATACTCCAGTATGAGATGATTTTATAACGGTAAACTGTCCCTCACACCAGCAGCAGGAACCTCTCCCTATACCAGTATGAGATGATTTTATAACGCTAATCTGTTCCCCACACCAGCAGCAGGAACCTCTACCTACAAAAGTATGAGATGATTTTAAAACGCTAATCTTTCACTCACAGCACCACTAGGAACCTCTCCCTACTCCAGTATGAGATGATTTTAGAACGCTAATCTGTCCCTCACAGCAGCACCAAGGAACCTCTCCCTACACCAGTATGAGATGATTTTAGAACGCTAATCTGTCCCTCACAGCAGCAGCCTGAACCTCTCCCAACACCAGTATGCGATGAATTTAGAACGCTAATCTGTCCCTCAGAGCACCGCCAGGAACCTCTCCCTACTCCAGTAGGAGATGATTTTATAACGGTAATCTGTCCCTCACACCAGCAGCAGGAACCTCTCCCTATATCAGTATGAGATGATTTTTTAAACGTAATTTGTCCCTCACAGCAGAACCTGGAACCTCTCACTACACCAGTATGAGATAATTTTACAACGATGATCTGTCTCTCACAGCACAGCCAGAAACCTCTCCCTACTCCAGTACAAAATGATTTTATAAGGTTAATCTTTCCCTCACACCAGCAGCAGGAACCTCTTCCTATACCAGTATGAGATGATTTTAGCACCCTAATCTGTCCCTCACATCATCGCAAGGAACCTCTCTCTACTCCAGTATGAGATGATTTTAGAACGCTAACCTGTCCCTCATAGCATCGCCAGGAACCTCTCCCTACTCCAGTATGAGATGATTTTAGAACGCTAATCATGCCTTCACAGAACCACCAAGAACCTCTCCCTACACTAGTATGAGATGATTTTAGCACGCTAAACTATCCCTGACAGTAGCAGCAGGAACCTCTCACTACACCTATATGAGATGATTTTGTAACAGTAATCTGTCTCTCACAGCAGCACCAGGAACCTCTCCCTACACCAGTATGAGATGATTTTAGAACGTTAATCTGTCCCTCACAGCAACGCCAGGAACCTCTCCCTACTCCAGTATGAGATGATTTTACAACGTAATCTGTCCCTCACATTAGCAGCAGGAACCTCTACCTATACCATTATGAGATGATTTAATAATGCTAATATGTCCCTCACACCAGCAGCAGGAAACTCTCCCTACACATGTATGAGATGATTTCAGAACGCTAATCTTTCCTTCACAGCACCACAAGGAACCTCTCCCTACTCCAGTATGAGATGATTTTAGAACGATAATCTGTCCCTCACAGCAGCACCAGGAACCTCTCCCTACACCAGTATGAGATGATTTTAGAACGCTAATCTGTCCCTCACAGCAGCAGCATGAACCTCTTCCTACTCCAGTATGAGAAGATTTTAGAACGCTAATCTGTCCCTCAGAGCACCGCCAGAAACCTCTCCCTACTAAAGTAGGAGATGATTTTATAACGGTGATCTGTCCCTCACACCAGCAGCAGGAACCTCTCCCTATACCAGTATGAGATGATTTTTTAACGGTAATCTGTCCCTCAGAGCAGCACTTGGAACCTCTCCCTACACCAGTATGAGATAATTTTACAACGATAATCTGTCTCTCTCAGCACCGCCAGGAACCTCTCCCTACTCCAGTATGAGATGATTTTAGAACGCTAATCATGCCTTCACAGCAGCACCAAGAACCTCTCCCTACACTAGTATGAGATGATTTTGTAACGGTAATCTGTCTCTCACAGCAGCACCAGGAACCTCTCCCTACACCAGTATGAGATGATTTTAGAACATTAATCTGTCCCTCACAGCACCGCCAAGAAGCTCTACCTACTCCAGTATGAGATGATTTTATAACGGTAAACTGTCCTTCACACCAGCAGCAAGAACCTCTCCCTATACCATTATGAGATGATTTTATAACGCTAATCTGTCCCCCACACCAGCAGCAGGAACCTCTCCCTATGCAAGTATGAGATGATTTTAAAACGCTAATCTTTCACTCACAGAACCACTAGGAACCCATCCTTACTCCAGTATGAGATGAATATAGAACGATAATCTGTCCCTCACAGCAGAACCAGGAACCTCTCCCTACACAGTATGAGATGATTTTAGAACGCTAATCTGTCTCTGACAGCAGCAGTAGGAACCTCTTCCTACGCCAGTATGAAATGATTTTAGAACGCCAATTTGTCCCTCACAGTACCGCCAGGAACCTGTCCTTACGCCAGTATGAGATGATTTTAGAACGATAATCTGTCCCTCACAGCAGCAACAGGAACCTCTTCCTACACCATTATGAGATGATTTTAAAATGCTAATCTGTCCCTCAGAGCAGCAGCAGGAACCTCTCCCTACACCAGTATGACATGATTTTACAACGCTAATCTGTCCCTCACAGCACCGCCAGGAACCTCTGCCTACTATAGTATGAGATGATTTTATAACGGTAATCTGTCCTTCACACCAGCAGCAGGAACCTCTCCCTATACCAGTATGAGATGATTTTATAACGGTAATATGTCCCTCACACCAGCAGCAGGAACCTCTCCCTATACCAGTATGAGATGATTTTAGAATGGTAATCTGTCCCTCACAACAGCCGCAGGTACCTTTCCCTACACCAGTATGAGTTGATTTTAGAACGCTAATCTATCCCTCACAGCACCGCCAGGAACCTCTCCATACTCCAGTATGAAATGATTTTAGAACGCTAATCTGTCCCTCACACCAGCAGAAGGAACCTCTCCCTATACTAGTATTAGATGATTTTATAACGTTAATCTGTCCCTCACAGCACCGCCAGGAACCTCTCCTTACACCAGTATGAGATGATATTAGTGCGCTAATCTGTTCTTCACAGCATCATTATAGTAGAGTATGACCACATTCCTCTCCAAGGACCGCCACGACACTCCCTGTCTAATTGCAATATTTTAGTAGATT
>BLSH010185955.1:96911-107897 GCA_018402905.1 Glandirana rugosa
GAGTATGACCACATCCCTCTCCAAGGAACACGACGAAACTCCTTTCTAATCGCAAGATTTTAGTAGAGTAGGACCTCATCCCTCTTCGATGAGATGATTTTAGAACGCTAATCTTTCCTCAAAGCAGCACAAGGAACCTCTCCCTACACCAGTATGAGATTATTTTAGCAAGCTAATCTGTCCCTCACAGCAGCAGCAGGCACCTCTCCCTACACCAGTATGAGATGATTTTATAAAGGTATTCTGTCCCTCACAGCAACAGCAGAGACCTCTCTCTATACCAGTATGAGATGATTTTAGAATGCTAATCTTTCCCTCACAGCACCGCCAGGAACCTCTCCCTAGTACAGTATGAGATGATATTATAACAGTAATCTGTCCCTCACACCTACAGCAGGAACCTCTCCCTATACCAGTATGAGATAATTTAATAATGCTAATATGTCCCTCACACTAGCAGCAGGTACCTCTCCCTATACTAGTATGAAATGATTTTATAACGGTAATCTGTCCCGCACACCAACAGCAGGAACCTCTCCCTCTTCCAGTATGAGATGATTTTATCATGCTAATATGTCCCTCACACTAGCAGCAGGTACCTCTCCCTATACTAGTATGAGATTATTTTATAACGGTAATCTGTCCCTCACACCAGAACCAGGAACCTCTTCCTACACCAGTATGAGAGGATTTTAGAATGATAATCTGTCCCTAACAGCACTGCCAGGAACCTCTTCCTACTCCAGTATGAGATGATTTTAGTACTCTAATCTGTCCCTCACAGCACTGCCAGGAACCTCTTCCTACTCCAGTATGAGATGATTTTAGAACGATAATCTGTCCCTCACAGCATCACCAGGAACCTCTCCCTACACAGTATGAGATGATGGGGATGGGGCTGCAGAGAGCTCCTGTACCCGCTCCTCCAAATGGGTATACCCCTCCTGCAGGTTCTTAACTGCTGGCGTGAGGCCTGCCAAGTGCGCACACAAATCTTCCATGGCGGGGCAGCCTTCCTGTGCAGACTCAGTCATGGCTGTCCGTTACTGTCACGGTCCTGGCAGTGGAGTCTGTCTTGTGCAGGGAGCAACCGCTCTTGCGCTACCGATTCTGGGACCCCTGATAGAGCAGACAGGAAATCCAAGAGTGTGGGATGGCACGAGGGCTGGAAGGTCACTGATGATGATATGAATATCCAGAGGGTCGTGCAGATCAGAGGCATGGTCGTGCAGGCTGGGTCGGCAACGCGCTGGCTGTGCGGTACCAAAGGGTTAAGCAGAAGGGTCGTCAAGTCCAAGCAGGGTCGTTATCAGGCAGGCAGCAAAAGTACAGGAGGTTCAAGCAATCGGGTGGTCGTAGGAAGCCGGGGTCGGTGCAGGCAGCAATCAGCAGGTCAGGGCTAGTCGGGTCAAACAGGAAACAGGTAATCTCAGGAAACAGAGGTAGAGCTGGGGCTCACAGGTCACTAGACGCTGTAGAACGGACAGCACTTGTTGCTGGGCTCCACAGGTCTTAAATGGAGCCATTTGGCGCAGTTTCCTGTGCGTGCACGCGATTGCGCACAGATGCGCGCACCACCGCGGAAAAGGGGGCAAGGCGCCACAAACACCCGGACACTTGCTGTTCCTAACAGCACCGTTGCCATTTGCAATCTATGTCTGAAGCGGGTCAAGTGCGGCCAGGACTCCAGCTGCTTGGGCACTACTGTCTCGACAAGACATATGACGACCAGCCATGCAGTCCATTGGCAAGAGTACCTGAAGAACCCACACAAGAAAACAAGGTGGATTCCTCCTTGCTCCTCATCTGACATCTCAACCCCTACTATACCGCCAGTCCTCTCCAAAATCTGCACTGAGAGGAACGAAGGTGTAGCAATGCGTGCCACAAGTAGTACTTGCAGCCAGCAATCTGCTAACAGTACACCACCAGGTGAATTCAGCAGACAAATATCCCTACCCCAGTTACTGAACCGTAAAAAGAAATACAGCCCCAGCCATCCACATGCTCAGCGTCTTAATGCTAGCTTGGCCAAATTGCTAGCACTCCAACTGCTGCCTTTTCAGCTGGTAGACTCTGCCCCCTTTCGTGAATTTGTGGAATGTCCTGTCCCACAGTGGCATGTTCCCAAAAGATATTTATTTTCACATAAGGCCATTCCAGCTCTCTACCGTCATGTGGAAGGCAATGTTTTGGCCTCGTTGAACAGTGCGGTCAGCAGCAGGGTTCATATTACTGCTGACTCATGTGAATCATGGTCCAGCAGGCATGGTCAGGGACGTTACCTTTCCTTCAGGGAACACTGGGTAACTCCGCCTCATCTTCCACCCCCTCCTCTTCTTCTACCTCTGTGGCCTCTTCTGCAGAATTGTCCTCTGAACCTGCAGTGCTCCCTAAGCGTTCAAGGGGCTACGCAAGCAGTCAGGCTAACAGATGCCATGCGGTGCTTGAGTTAGTCTATCTTGGGGACAGGAGCCACACTGAGGAAGAGATTCTTTCAGCTCTGCGGGGGCAGGCTCAGAGGTGGTTGACGCCACGGCAGCTTGAGCCAGGAATGGTTGTATGCGACAATGGCACCAACCTTTTCTCTGCCCTCTGACTGGGACAATTGACACATGTTCCATGCTTGGCACACGTCTTGAATTTGGAGGTGCAGCGTTTCTTGACCAGGTACCCAGGCTTACCAGATATCCTGAGGCAGGCCATAAAAGTCTGTAGTCATTTCTGGCGTTCATACAATGCCAGTGCCTGGTGCTTCACTTGAAAAAATCCAAAGAAATAGTGCTAAGTGCTTCACTTAAACATAAGCATGTGTTTCAGTGATGAGAACCACTTCAAACGTGCTCTGTTCCACTCTCCCCCTCTCCTCTCCTACTCACCAGAAACCGATGACCCACAGCTTTTCAGTCTGGGGTCTATTGATCTTTTTCTGGTAGATATGTAGCAGGGTGATGTTGCCTTTAAGAGCGGGGTTCCCCTCAGGATCATTAGAACCAATATCCTCAGAATTGAGATAGGACAAACATAGTGTGATACTGTATAATATTATTTATTGCGCAAAGGAGGGTAAAAAACTTACAGGAAATCCAAATAAAACGAGCGGTCTGTCAGTATTCAAACAACCAGCGCTGTACTTCCTCATAGATCACTGTCATGCGTTCCACAGGCACCGGAATGCATGACGGCAATCTATGAGGAAGTACGGTGCCTGTGGAATGCATGACGGCCATCTATGAGGAAGTACGGCGGACAGACCGCTCCTCTACCAACCCCAGAAAAAGCTCAATAGCCCCCAGACTGAAAAGCTGTGGGTCACCGGTTTCTGGTGAGTAGGAGAGGAGAGGGGGAGAGCATGTTTGAAGTGGTTCTCATCACTAAAACACATTTATGTTTAATTCTGGAAGTAATATGGCGTCACTTAAACTTAGCACCTCATCCCTATAGTAATAAATGTATTGTGGAACAAATGGGATTAGGAGGGGAATTAGGAGAAGGAAGAGGGAAGGGGAAAGGGAAAGGGAGGGAATGGGAATTGGACGGGACTATAGCGGTGCAATAGAAAAGGAGTTAATAACTCGTAGATAAATAAAATACAATAGCTTTTATTTGATATACATAATAAAAAAGTACTGAAGTACTAATTAAAATTGCACAAGTGACATATACGAATCATACACATATGGATGTTTTGGGTAGAGTATAATGTAGATTGCAACGATCATAGGCGTGTATTGGCGTCGAACATGTTTCGCCTGTATCAGGCTTCCTCAGGGACTTTGACAGACCAAACGTTACAAGTCTAATAAAAAAATAGTTTTGATAAATATAATATAAGTAATAGTAATAGTCTAGAAAAATACACATAAATGAAATATGTTGTAAGAGATGCATATAACAAATTTGCAACCACATTAGAGACTGCACATTCACCTCTACCAATCCAGACCTTCGCCCAGACCCCAAACATCAGGCAGCTCGCCCCCGGCCTCACATCACACCGGGAGGGGGGACACTGTGCATCCACAAATTGCCATGAAAGGCACCGGCTAGTACCAAGAAAATAACAATTATAGGAAGTATGCAAAAAAAAAAAAAAAAAGGGGGAAACGAATAATATTCATTACAAATGACCAGCTCACATCTATGAGCGGACTTGAAAGGTACAATGGACCTCTAGCTTTGTAAGGTGGCAATATGTATGATGGAGACTGAAATTTAACAAAAAAAACAAAATAAGAAAAAGCTTCCCCAGTGTGTATAACTAGCATCAACACTAACAGATTTTAGAAATGGATTATGCAGACCCCAAAATATGATGGTGTAGGGATACGCCAAAATAAAAGGTAAATACACATGTTGAAATAAAAAAACTGGCAAAGATACCAAAAATGAGAGAAAAACTCTCTTTAAAAGGACAGTCTTATGTAAAAAATAGCATATGTGAACAAAGGTTCGACATGCCATAACCATATGCCGTGAGTAACACATACCTTAATAGCACACTGGATAAGCAGACCGCCCACGAGCTGGGACGGACTGTAAATAGACTGCCGGTATTTGTAGGCAATTCGCGCGCCCAGCGTGTGACATCGCTGGTGCACGCTCGGACTGTCGGGTGCCCCCGCGCACGCCCCATAGACCACCACCACACATCAGGGACCACAAGCCCCATGATACCATGCGCGCAGACGCACGTGCAAAGGCCTATGGCCCAGAGCGTGCGCCCAGCACGTAACCCAGGGGCGCGGCTAACCAACGGGGATGGGCACATGACGCGCAGTCAGGGACACCTAGGGCGCCGCCAATTGGCTGCAGCGCCCATCTGTGTGGATACACAAATGTCCCCAACCGCCCAGAAGCCACGGGCAGAGAACAGGCTGACCCAACACTGGGGCACGGGCATGATCGAGCTGCAAGGGATGTGCAATTGTCCCAAATGTCTAGGAGGAAGAAATGCATGCAAAAATTAAAGGCAAAAATAAGATGGTAAAATAAAGACAGATACAATGCAAACCTAAATAAATATATGTATACATACAAGGTCAGTGTGTGATCATTCACAAATAAAGGGACAATCATAACAATACAATGGATAAAGTGAAAAGAGGTTAATATAATACAAAAGATCATAATTGAGTGTATATGAATATAATAATGATAGAGAGTATTTTAAATCGTTCACATAAACACATTGAGATAAAATAAATTATAGAAATATTGTTTGAAAATTTCATTGGCCCCTATAGGTGGTAATAATTATCATTAGCTAATCATGGCAAGGGGGGATACCTGAGAAAAAAAAAACATGGATGGATGTTATAGGACTTCATAAATATCACAGGATAATTCTTTTAGTTTTAGATTCTTAACGATCCAACAATAATACCTGTTTATATATTTAAAGATTTAAAGAAAGGACGAGAAGCTCAAACTTTCATTTAACCCTGGATATTTGGTGGCTCCCAGGGCATGTATCCACCGTGCCTCCATCTGAAGGAGGGCATTGTCAGCGCTTCCCCCACGGGGGCACATGACCCAGGGCCACGAATCTAATGACATTAGAGTCAAAATTATGACGCCGTTCAACGCTGTAGTGGTTTGTTTTTTGGTAATGGGTAACATATGATCCTTGATGCGTTTAACAAAGGGCCGCTTGGTCTTACCCACGTAGAATGCTCCACATAGGCAGAGGGCCAAATAAACGACACCAACTGTCTGACATGTCACTCGAAATCCAATTTTATGTGTTTGGCCATTTGGCAATTGCATTTGGCTTGAATTGATAATGAAGGGGCAATATTGGCATCCGCCACAAGCAATAGTGCCCCCTATGTCTGATCATGGGACATCTGGGGCATTTAGGTGACTTCTGACCAATCGGTCTCGTAAAGACCATGCCCGTTTGAAGGTAATTTGTGGATAGGGCTGCAGGTGGCGAGCAGTTGTTGGGTCAGCCAGCAAAAGCGGACAATTTTGGAAAAGGATCATATGTCACCCATTACCAAAAAACAAACCACTACAGCGTTGAACTTACATGTAGCCAGGCATCATAATTTTGACTCTAATGTCATTAGATTCACGGCCCTGGGTCATGTGCCCCTTGGCCCCCATGGGGGAAGCGCTGACAATGCGCTCCTCCAGATGGAGGCACGGTGGATACATGCCCTGGGAGCCACCAAATATCCAGGGTTAAATGAAAGTTTGAGCTTCTCGTCCTTTCTTTAAATCTTTAAATATATAAACAGGTAATATTGTTGGATCGTTAAGAATCTAAAACTAAAAGAATTATCCTGTGATATTTATGAAGTCCTATAACATCCATCCAATTTTTTTTTTCTCAGGTATCCCCCCTTGCCATGATTAGCTAATGATAATTATTACCATCTATAGGGGCCAATGACATTTTCAAACAATATTTCTATAATTTATTTTATCTCAATGTATTTATGTGAACGATTTAAAATACTCTCTATCATATTATATTCATATACACTCAATTATGATCTTTTGTATTATATTAATCTCTTTTCACTTTATCCATTGTATTGTTATGATTATCCATTTATTTGTGTATGATCACACACTGAACTTGTATGTATACATATATTTATTTAGGTTTGCATTGTATCTGTATTTATTTTACCATCTTATTTTTGCCTTTAATTGCAGTTTTGCATGCATTTATTCCTCCCAGACATTTGGCACAATTGCACATCCCTTGCCGCTCGATCATGCCCGTGCCCCAGTGTTGGGTCAGCCCGTTCTCTGTCCGTGGCTTCTGGGCGGTTGGGGACATTTGTGTATCCACACGGATGGGCGCTGCAGCCAATTGGCGGCGCCCTAGGTGTCCCTGACTGCGTGTAATGTGCCCATCCCCGTTGGTTGGCCGCGCCCCTGGGCTACGTGCTGGGCGCACGCTCTGGGCCATAGGCCTTTGTGCGTGCGTCCACGCGCATGGTATCATGGGGCTTGTGGTCCCTGATGTGTGGTGGTCTATGGCGCGTGCGCGGGGGCACCCGACAGTCCGAGCGCGCACCAGCAACGTCACACGCTGAGTGCGCGAATTGCCTACAAATACCGGCAGTCTATTTACAGTCCGTCCCAGCTCGTGGACGGTCTGCTTATCCAGTGTACTATTAAGGTATGTGTTACTCACTGCATATAGTTATGGCATGTCGAACGTTTGTTCACATAAGTTATTTTTTAAATAAGACTGTCCTCTTAAAGAGAATTTTTCTCTCATTTTTGGTATCTTTGCCAGTTTTTTGATTTCAACATGCGTATTTACCTTTTATTTTGGCGTATCCCTACACCATCATATTTTGGGGTCTGCATAATCCATTTCTAAAATCTGTTAGTGTTGATGCTAGAAAGGGGGGAGTGGCTCTGGAAAGACAGGAAAATACTGCCACGTCCTAAAAGCAACAAAAATTCAATGAAAGGGAGAGAACTCCCAGATGTATATTATCCCCCTGGACTTTACAGGCAGTTGTATATAAAGTACAAAAAAAAAAAAATTGAAAAATAGTAAAAAATTATTAAATTTTATTGGTACAAAAAATAATGCAAAAAAGTGTAATAAGACATTGGAGCGAGCGAGGATGTATGATCCCTCGTTTACTTCAAACAATGCGTATATAGTTACACAGGTTCAAATAATACATACATCAGTTACAGTTTAAAAAGGACAAAAAGATGATTTGTCTGGACATGGTACCGTAGTTAACAGCATATTTACTTAAAAGTGTTTGGATGCATTTGAGATTAGACACACTCAAAGAGCTGCTTTGTAAGCAGGATCTTAGGGCTATTTCACAGATATCCCAACATGTTTCGGTCAATCCTTCATCAGGGGACAATGGGCATCAAGCAGAACAATGATTGTGCTGTCTTTAATAAAATTCAATCATATGAAACAGTATATATCATGTACATAGTAGTTTGGTGCATAGTACAAGTAGTTTGGTAAGAATGCATTCCCAATGGGGAGAAGCAGAAGAAAAAGGTGGAACAAAACATCACTTACATCTAACTGGAGGTACCATCAACCAAATCCCAAACAGCCCGGGAAGATCTGAAGACCAAGTCTAAATTTGGCCACAGGGAGTCGAGCCCCGAAAAATGGAAAGGCAGAGGGGTTATGCAACCACAAGGGGCCCGAAGTGGCTGAGTCAGCCCCAAGATCCTGCTTACAGCGGCTCTTTGAGTGTGTCTAATCTCAAATGCATCCAAGCACTTTTAAGTACATATGCTGTTAACTACGGTACCATGTCCAGACAAATCATCTTTTTGTCCTTTTTAAACTGTAACTGATGTATGTATTATTTGAACCTGTGTAACTATATACGCATTGTTTGAAGTAAACGAGGGATCATACATCCTCGCTCGCTCCAATGTCTTATTACACTTTTTTGCATTTTTTTTTGTACCAATAAAATTTAATCATTTTTTACTATTTTTCAATTTTTTTTTTTTTTGTACTTTATATACAACTGCCTGTAAAGTCCAGGGGGATAATATACGTCTGGGAGTTCTCTCCCTTTCATTTAATTTTTAGTGTTGATGCTAGTTATACACACTGGGGAAGCTTTTTCTTATTTTGTTTTTTTTTTCTTAAATTTCAGTCTCCATTATACATATTGCCACCTTACAAAGCTAGAGGTCCATTGTACCTTTCAAGTCCGCTCATAGATGCGAGCTGGTCATTTGTAAGTGCAATCAATATTATTCTTTTCCCCCCTTTTTTTTTTTTGTTTTGCATACTTCTTATAATTGTTATTTTTCTTGGTACTAGCCGGTGCCTTTCATGGCAATTTGTGGATGCACAGTGTCCCCCCTCCCGGTGTGACGTGAGGCCGGGGGCGAGCTGCCTGATGTTTGGGGTCTGGGCGAAGGTCTGGATTGGTAGAGGTGAATGTGCATGTCTCTAATGTGGTTGGAAATTTGTTATATGCATCTCTTACAACATATTTCATGTATGTGTATTTTTCTAGACTATTACTATTACATATATTATATTTATCAAAACTATTTTTTTATTAGACTTGTAACGTTTGGTCTGTCAAAGTCCCTGAGGAAGCCTGATACAGGCAAAACATGTTGGACGCCACTACACGCCTATGATCGTTGCAATCTACATTATACTCTACCCAAAACATCCATATGTGTATGATTCGTATATGTCACTTGTGCAATTTTAATTAGTACTTCAGTACTTTTTTATTATGTATATCAAATAAAAGCTATTGCATTTTATTTATCTACAAGTTATTAACTCCTTTTCTATTGCACCGCTATAGTCCCGTCCAATTCCCATTCCCTCCCTTTCCCTTCCCCCTTCCCTCTTCCTTCTCCTAATTCCCCTAATAAACCCATTTGTTCCACAATACATGTTTATGTTTAAGTGAAGCACTTAGCACTTTTTCTTTGGATTTTTTTAAGTGAAGCACCAAGCACTTTCTGGATTGACATGAACTATTACTCCTTTGTTGACATTTATGTCTGATTTAAAACTGTGAAGCACGTTTTTCCAGAGGCGTGGCTTCCGGTGTCATGGACGGACGTGACTAGCGGGAGCTCTGTGCTCCATACGCTGAGCCCAGCGATGATCTGATAAACTGCCCGTCTACCTAGCCTAATTTCCGGATGCAGAGCCGCTGAATCACCGCTGAAACACCGCACATCGGTACACAGCAGCATGCTTACAAGCCACTCGTTGGAGCAACATATTTCCTTGCTGTTTAGAAGCCATGCTTTATTTCTCTAAGCTGTGGATGGGGAAAAGGAACTCGGCAGGAGAGGAAGCAGTAAGCCGCTTTATTGTTGTATCACTTTAAACTTAACTCACGGAGATTGATTTGTTTTGCCCCACTTTGTTGGATATTCCTGAGCTCTTGGATATATACTGCCCTGTCAGGACCTGCATATTGCTACTTCACAATATGAGCAGTGGGAGTGGGGGAGGTAAGCGTACTGGCCTGAAAGCTTCAGGGACTATACAGACTACACAGACTATCTTAGAGAACCAAGGGGAAAATGCCCTGACACCAAAAGATCGTTTGAAAGCATTTGCCAGAGTTGAGAAGCAGGAGGCAAGTTGTAGCCCACCACTCACACGTAGTACTGGGCTATTAATGCAAGGGACTTTGACCAGCAGTACTCTTAGTGAGAAGTCTGCTAAAGCTGAAAAACGAATGGACAAACTAGCAGAAAAACAAACAGAGAAGTCAGGTAAGCTGACACTGGAGCAGGTAAATACCCAGCTTCTAAATGCTATTCAAGCGATTAATGTGACTGTGACAGGAAAAATGGAGGAAATAAGGATGGATATTGGACTTATGAGGCAAGATATGCAAAAAATGCGTGACAGAGTGGGGGAAACAGAAAATAGAATATCCAAGATTGAGGATACAGTGGCTCCTGTTTCTGATAAGGTTCTAAACCATGAAAAACAATTATAAGCGCTACAACAAAAAATCGATGATTTGGAGAACCGTATGAGGCGCTGCAATTGAATGTGCACATAGGGTGCCAGGGATGGCTCCCAAGCCTGGGATGCCCCCTCGACCACTTTTGGCAAAATTTTTGAATAGCAAAGACCGAGACTTAGTTCTCCGAAAAGCAAGACAGAAGGGGACAAACAACTATGAAAGCGCCAAGGTATCAATTTTCCCTGATTTCTCCTTGGAGCTTCAGAGACAAAGAGCAAACTTTAATGAAGTCAAGCGGAGATTAAGGGAAAAAGAAATCACATATTCAATGGTATACCCTGCGCAATTAAGAGTAGTGGCTAATGACAAAGTCATGTTTTTTTTTTCACCGGATCAAGTTCAAGAATGGATGAGGACAATGGAGAAGGAGCAGTTAGGCAGGAACCAGAACCAAAACAAAAATGGAACTAATATTTGATGGATTATATAATATATGAATAAATATTAAGCAGGGGGGGGGAGGGAGGGGAGAGGATTTTTTTTTTCTAATATATAA
>BLSH010185965.1:15758-36958 GCA_018402905.1 Glandirana rugosa
TACATTAAAAACAGGTTTATGCACATAAACAATTGCAATACACATAGGTAATACAGAATCTCATATGGTCTATAGCATTGTGTTTCTCAACATGTTTCGCAGCAAATCCGCTTCATCAGGAGAGTATCACAAGTACTTAGGACCAAACACTACAAACACTTTCTTAGAATTTTTTGGGGTCTAAAATAAGGTATGTAAGGAAAATGGAACAGTTTTATTTAAAAATGTCATTAGCATGTTCATGAAGGGTGAGGGAGAAACCAGGAAAGGCTAAATATATTCAGAATAAACTTCAGCTTTGAGAAGACATATTGTGTTTCAGTGTTTTAGCTTCTTTTCCCCAACCTCCCTCTCCTCTAGCTGACAAAGATACCTTCTTTCTCCCCTTCTTCCTACTGTGTCACATAGGATACTACACAATGGACAACTGCAGAATGATAGCAATCAATGTCAGCAAAGTTGGATTTGCTTGCAGGAGGATCAAGAAGTCATGTTTGTGGACACACATTATGCTCTAGATCAGGGATAAGCAATTAGCGGACCTCCAGATGTTGCAAAACTACAAGTCCCATCATGCCTCTGCCTCTGGGTGTCATGCGTGTGGTTGTCAGAGTCTTGCTATGCCTCATGGGACTTGTAGTTCTGCAACAGCTGGAGGTCCGCTGATTGCATATCCCTGCTCTAGAGTGATCACCAGCATGTGGTTTCTTAGTGGTGATGGAAGCAAGCCAGAAGGATTAAGCTGCACGCTTTTTGAGAAGGATGGTTTACTGACACTTTGTATGGACACTTTTTCATGGACACTATTGTATTGATTTACATTCACCAAGTTATTGATTGATTTATTTTTTTTTTTTATTTATTGCCGCATGGATACCAAACTTTTTGCACTGAGATTTTGCACATGCACTTTGTTAGCGGTTGTTTGCACATATTTCTGCACAGGTTTTTAAATATCTTATGATGTAAGATTGTGTGCACTTTAGCGCTGCTTTTTACTATTATTATAGTGAACAATATTATTGACTCTATTTTCTTTAACGCAGCAGCTGTATATGTGTTTATAGTTATATGGACACATATATTTGTGTATTTATTTATTTTTAAGTACACACGTTATAAGCACATTAGTACTATTATTTTCAGTACTACTATTTTAGCGCGGTGTTTTAATTAATTATCCTGTGGTTTGCAAATATCTTCCTTTGGCTGAGTGCTCCACTATGGTGTTTAAGGGCCCCACCACCAGAAGACGCTGTGTAGATTTACCTACTGGCTTGTGCTTAGCCAGGCCCCATGGTCAGCCTCATGTTTTTTACTCGGAATTAGGGAAAATGCTGTTATAATTCATTTACTGCTTTCAGAATTGTTCTCCACTTACTCAACATGTTTTAGAGAGGGCATTTCATTGGTGGTAAAGAGAACAAACACCAGACCTAGTTAGCTTAATGTGTTATTGACTTGTTCTGCCATTAACAACCTATTGCCTTTATGGCTGTTCAGTTTGTCTAGCCACTTCCTTGCTGTTTTTTATTAAAGTTAAAATCAACTCTATCAGAGCAGCACAAACTGAAAACGCTATGTAATACAGTTGATTATTCAAAGCAATCTCATGCATCCATTCATTTCTCCATGCTTTATTTTGATGAGAAATTAGTTTGAAAAACACCCCCCAGTCACGGCCATCTTGAGTAAGGGCAGATGATATAGATGTAGCATTTACTTCCTGGAATTCATCTGCCTGTAGCTCAAGCATGCAGGCAAGAGAGTGTGCTTAGCTCAGAAAGCTCCTCTCCCCCTCCTCCAGATAAAAGAAAAAAAAATGCCCATGAAGTCTCCTGGGATGTAAGACATCATTTTAGCCTAGGCAAGAAACCAGGAAGCAATTGAAGAAATGTAAAAAAAAAAGTTTAACTGCTTAAGGACCGAGCCTCTTAAAGTTATTTTAAAATAATTTTTTTGGTATTAGAGCCCCCAAAAATTATATATTTTTTTCTAACACCCTAGAGAATAAATTGGCGGTCATTGCAATATTTTATGTCACACCATATTTGCGCAGCGGTCTTACAAGCGTGATTTTTTTGGAAAAAAAATCACGTTTTTGAATTAAAAAATAAGACAACAGTAAAGTCAGCCCAATTTTTTTTATATTGTATAAGATAATGTTACGCCGAGTAAGTTGATACCCAACATGTCATGCTTCAAAATTGCTCCCGCTCGTGGAATGGCGACAAACTTTGGCACTGAAATATCTCCATCTGCGACATTTAAAAATGTCTACAGGTTACCAGTTTTCAGTTATAGAGGAGGTCCAGTTCTAGAATTATTGCTCTTGCTCTAACGATTGCAGCGACACCTCACATGTGTGGTTTGAACACCGTTGCGGGCGCGACTTCTACACGCTGGCTCGGCGGGACGGGGTGCTTTAAATTTTTTTTACTTTTTATTTTTTATTTAAACACCATCCGACCGTCCATTTAAAAAAAAAAAATTGGGTCACTTTTATTCCTATTACAAGTAATGTAAACATTCCTTGTAATAGAAAAAAAGCATGTCAGGACCTCTTAAATATGAGATCTGTGGTCAAAAAGACCTCAGATCTTATATTTACACTAAAATGCAATAAAAAAAAATTTTTTTATGTAATTTGAAAAAAAATAATAATAATTTTTCTCCTTTAAGGGCATTGGGCGGAAGTGACGTTTGACATCGCTTCCACCCTTCAATGCTATGGAGCCGAGTGGACGGCACCTTCCACTCACTCGGCATCCATACTCTGAGGAGAAAAGACCCGGTCCACTCCGGCGTTACCGGCGGGTCCGGTAAGCAGCGGAGACGATGGGAAAGTGGCGGGGGGCACCTCTCCCGCCCCGGATAAAAGTGATCTTGCGGCGAATCCGCCCCAGAGACCACTTTTATCTGAAAGCGGGCCGCCCGCTGTTTAAAATGATACTAGGGTTATGGTAGCTATCTGCTACCATAACAGCGGTTTTCAATGGCAGAATACCACCATATAATGACAGTGGGCGGTCCAGAAGTGGTTAAAATAAGTAAATATAATATACTTTCCTATTTATTTACAAATGCTAAAAGCATAAAGATTAAAAATAGTTAATGTCAATTGAGAGAGTTTAGTTCTGCTTTAGTTCTGCTTTAATAAAGCCCATGTACCACCATCGGTGTGTTGCTGGATCCAATTATTGGGAGGGTCATCACTGTCAATTGTAGGTGGACACATAATCTACTTGCAGCTCCTATGGGGGTAAGGCTACACTAACATGGTAAGTACTGTATGTTGGACTCTCCTCCCCAAAACAAAAACTAAATTAAACATTCTACCTGAACTAGGGGATCTTATTGTTTACTTTTTTCTAACCTTCTGTAGCTGCTTAAAGTGGAGTTTTGGCCGAAATATGACTTTTAAGATAAAAATCTCCCTAGAATAGCCATCTCCAGTGTGGTGATCTGAAGCCGCAGTGTCCTTCTTCCTGGATTCCGTGCAGGCTGGCTACCCATCAAGCGCCTGCCTATCTCATGCATGTGCAGTGCGGTGCAATCTTTGTCAGCTTGACATGGCACAGCCATACCAAACTGACCAAGATTTTCCATAGACGCCAATGCAAAACGGGAGATGTGCCGTGCCAAGCGGACCAAGATTTTCCATAGGCACCAATGCAAAATGGGAGTAGTGCCATGCCAAGCTGACCAAGATCTTCCAAGAGCAAATGCAAAACCAGAAATAATGTACAGCACCGTGGCCCCTAAAGGAGGAAGTGAAATTAGATATAGGCATAAATCAGGTAAGTGAACAGAAAAAAAAATAAAAAATTGCCAATTCATTTTAACGATACACATTAGCGCTGCATGGTGAGGAGTGAAAAATGTGGGTGGAACTCCGCCCTAAGGAGGATCTTCAGTCATTTAAAAAAAATGTAAAGTCAGCAGGTACAAATACTGTAGCTACTGACTTTTAATAAACATACATTTACCAGTCCAGGGATCCAGTGCTGTCCCCACCTAGGCTGGTTCTTCGTCGGTCTTTGGGTCTCCGCCATGTTGAGTGTGGGAAGCCAGTGGCTTCACAGCTGGCTCCCCACTGCGTATGTGTGAGCCGTGCTACACACTGTGAATGTTCTTCCTATTGGTGGTGGGGGGAGGAGGAACAACTTGAAGTGTCGAAGTGGGAGCGGTTACATGTCTAGATCAGGTACCCTCTCCCTAAAAATGAATTGTTTTCATTAGTGGCAGTGGAGGGGGATGAGGAAGAACAGCAGAACTTCCAATTGTAAGTGAAGTTCCACTTCAATCCAACCTACCTTTACAGTATTAACAAACAAAAAGTGTTTTTAATAAAGCCCATCTCAATTTTATTTTATTTAAGAAGTGCTTACCATTGGAACCCATGAATGCTTTAAAAGCCTTTATGCGTAAATAACAATAGTAATTAATTGCTACAGTATTTAAATGTTATCTTAGTGTCCTGCTTTGGAATATTTATTGTTCTACAGTTAAACTCCGTTAGGATTTATTACTGTCTTTGGTGAGATTTTCCTTTCATTCTTTTCCTCGTGATAATGTCACAGTGGCAGGGAGTGGGGGAAATTCCCAATGGGGAAAAAGGCAGCAATAAATTGCTAGGCTACTGTATTAATATATAGTGATTTTATTGTTATTGTGTGCAACTTAGTAAGACAGAAAATGTCATGTAAACCATTGAACCCCTTACAGTGTGCAAACCTCAGTAATACAGGCTCTTCAGTGACAATCAAATGTATGGCGCCATCATCAGTAGATCTCCAATATTGCAAAGCTTCATCAGCACACGCTCATGAGCAAGAGGGAAATTTTTATTTGTCACAATAATTTAATGCACTATTGTTTTGTGACAAAAAAAAAAAAGTTTGCCATCAGCTCATGACAATGTGCTGGTAACACTTTGTAACACACAGCTAGTTAGAGTTATTTCCTTTTGCTTACTGTTGTGGTGACAATGCACCTTCCATAATCTATCAAAAACTAAAAAAATAGAAATGGTCTAGAGATTAATTACTGGTTTGCTTACTGAATGAGAAGACCCTTCTAATTTAGAATTCGTCTTATTCTGCATAGATCCTATGATCAAGTAACTAGGATTTTAGATCGGTAGCACAGAGAAATGTTTTCTGCAGAATAGGTAAGTATTTCAGCTTTTCTGATACTCTTTATTTATGCAGTCTAGCAATACTATTAACATAGCCTCATGATCACAATGAAAAACTCTCTCATTGACTTTTACATCTTCATTTCATTTAATCCCTTCCCTTCTAGTCCTGTGTTGTAAAGAGTTTGCTCAACTATTAAATTTACAATTTTGTTTAGAAAATAGGGTTGCATTTATATACCTCCTGATGACGTCTTGATGACGAAATGCATAGGGGCGCGCATACTGGTTATGCACAACGTTACTTCTGCCAAGTGGAACACAGGCTGGCTCCAGAGAATTGCAGCGCAGCAGCGATCGCAGAACCTAACCAGTTGGCATATCATTCCTATTGCCTGGACATGGCATTAAATTATGTGAGTGGAAATCTTTGCTTTTATAAGTATTCTTTTAATAAACGGTAACACGTTATGTCCTTTCCGTGATCTTGTTTTTTTCCCAGGAACCAGATCCAATGAGGGGGACTACATGGTTCCAGGTAGAGTAACATATATATATATAAGCCTTGTAGACCTGCCTCGGCATAAGCTCAGGGGGTCCACACCTGCGGGTAAGTGCGCACCCCGGTGGGAGCATGCCCGTTGATTTGTAGTGGCAGATTGCACACGGAGCACTTTATGTTTGGCATATTTTTGATGAAATATCTATTCACCACTTTCACTGGGAGCATACTTAATTTCTAATTTATGGACTGTATCCAATTTTAACACTTAATATTTTCAAGCTTTATATTTGAATGTATTATATGCACTTATGAGTATTTTGTTGCATGAATATTTACTCTATTAGCACATTAGCACTTTATTTTTATTTTTGTTAATAATACACGGTACAGGTACACATTAATAGGAAAGCGCAGCATTTATTAAAGAGTAAAGTTTCAGGTGTCCCCGCCATTTCTCAATCTCAGGATGACTATTTTGTAGCCACCTGTGCCTTGATGACTACAATAAAAGACTATTATTCTTTGGTCATAGTTGAGTGGTGTTGTATTATTATTATTACTATTATTATTATACAGGATTTATATAGTGCCAACAGTTTGCGCAGCGCTTTACAAAATGAAGGCAGACAGTACAGTTACATCACAATTTGGTACAAGAGGAATCAGAGGGCCCAATTGATACAAAAGGTAATAGCTGTGGGGGATGAGCTGATGTAGAAAGTAAGACAGTGTATTAGTTAGAAGCAGGATAGGCTTCTTTAAAGAGAAAGGTTTTCAGGGGTCTTCTAAAGATGGATAGATTAGGAGACAGTCGGACAGATTGGGGTAGGGCATTCCAAAGGATGGGAGAAGCTCTGGAGAAATCCTGGAGGCGAGCATGGGAGGAGGTGACAAGGGAGCTAGAGAGCAGGAGGTCTTGAGAGTACCGAAGAGGGCGGCTTGGTTGGTATTTTGAGACTAGGTTAGAGATGTAGCTGGGGCCAGAGTTGAGGATGGCTTTGTAAATTATTGTTAGTACTTGGTAGATTGGCAGAGAGGGGTGGAAGACACTGAGCGGTTGGTAAGGTGGATAAGTCTTGCAGCAGCATTCATTATTGACTGAAGGGGGGATAATGCATGCAAAGGTAATCCAATGAGGAGAGAGTTGCAGTAGTCGAGGCGAGAGATAACCAGGGAGTGAATTAGAAGCTTGGTGGTGTCATTGGTTAAAAAAAGGGGCGTATTCTAGAGATGTTGCGGAGGCTGAGGGGGTATGATCTGGACAGGGATTGAATGTGGTCCTGAAAGGACAGTTCAGAGTCTAGGGTTACCCCTAACACCCTGGCATTTGGGAACGAACTAATAGTTGTGCCATTGATCTTAACAGAGAAGTCAGGGGAAGGGGCATGTGGGGGAGGAAATATCATGAGCTCAGTTTTAGATATATTCAGTTTGAGGAAGTGCTGTGACATCCAGGCTGATATGTCTGTTAGTAAGGCCGTGATCTGTGAAGAGACTGATGGGGTGAGCTGAGGGGTAGAGAGATAGATTTGGGTATCATCGACATATAAATGATAGCGGAAGCCATGGGAGGTTATCAGCTGATCCAGGGAGGACGTGTAGATCGAGAATAGTAGGGGTCCAAGGACAGAACTTTGGGGGACCCCAACAGTAAGAGGAGTCGGAGAGGAGGAAGTGGAGTTGTAAGTGACACTGAAGGTGCAGTGAGATAGGCATCTTTCCTAGTACTATATTTATATAAAAAATAAATATAGTTTCAGCTACTTTAACAATTTTTGCTATGGGACAAAAAGATCATAATACCTTTCCCTCCACTCTTATCTGCCCCATCCAATTAGAGAACATATTGCAAGAGAAAAATGCAAGGCATCAATGGTGGCCAATGCACAAGAGCAGCCACTTGGTGTGGCACTTGGAGGATCGGGCCAGATTTTACAGAGGTAGTTCATTTATCACATATGCACACTTACATTGTGCCAAACTGGCCTAATCTAAGTATGCAAATATATCATGCCTGGAGTTCAGCATTAAAGTACAGTATCTCTCAAAAGTGAGTACACCCTCACATTTTTGTAAATATTTTATTATATCTTTTCATGTGACAACACTGAAGAATTACACTTTGCTACAATGTAAAGTAGTGAGTGTACAGCTTGTATAACAATGTAAATTTGCAGTCCCCTCAAAATATCACAACACACAGCCATTAATGTCTAAACAGCTGGCAACAAAAGTGAGTACCCCCTAAGTGAAAATGTTAAAATTTGGCCCAAAGTGTCAATATTTTGTTTGGCCACCATTATTTTCCAGCACCGCCTTAACCCCCTTGGGCATGGAGTTCACCAGAGCTTCACAGGTTGCCACTGGAGTCCTCTTCCACTCCTCCATGACGACATCACGGAGCTGGTGGATGTTAGAGACCTTGCGCTCCTCCACCTTCCATTTGAGGATGCCCCACAGATGCTCAATAGGGTTTAGGTCTGGAGACATGCTTGGCCAGTCCATCACCTTTACCCTCAGCTTCTTTAGCAAGTCAGTGGTCGTCTTGGAGGTGTGTTTGGGGTCGTTATCATGTTGGAATACTGCCCTGTGGCCCAGTCTCAAAAGGGAGGGGATCATGCTCTGCTTCAGTATGTCACAGTACATGTTGGCATTCATGATTCCCTCAATAAACTGTAGCTCCCCAGTGCCAGCAGCACTCATGCAGCCTCAGACCATGACACTCCCACCACCATGCTTGACCGTAGGCAAGACACACTTGTCTTTGTACTCCTCACCTGGTTGCCGCTACACATGCTTGACACCATCTGAACCAAATACATTTATCTTGGTCTCATCAGACTATAGGACATGGTTCCAGTAATCCATGTCCTTAGTCTGCTTGTCTTCAGCAAACAGTTTGCTGGCTTTCTTGTGCATCATCTTTAGAAGAGGCTTCCATCTGCAGACCAATTTGATGCAGCGTGCGGAGTATGGTTTGAGCACTGACAGGCATGCCCCACCCCTTCAACCACTGCAGCAATGCTGGCAGCACTCATACGTCTATTTTCCAAAGACAACCTCTGGCTATGACGCTGAGCACATGCACTCAACTGCATTGGTCAACCATGACGAGGCCTGTTCTGAGTGGAATCTGTCCTGTTAAACCACTGTATGATCTTGGTCACTGTGCTGCAGCTCAGTTTCAGGGTCTTGGCAATCTTCTTATAGCCTAGGCCATCTTTATGTAGAGCAGCAATTCTTTTTTTCAGATCTTTAGAGAGTTCTTTGCCATGAGGTGCCATGTTGAACTTCCAGTGACCAGTATGAGAGAGTGAGAGAGATAGCACTAAATTTAACACACTTGCTCGACATTCACACCTGAGAGCTTGTAACACTGATGGGTCACATGACACCGAGGAGGGAAAATGGCTAATTAGGCCCAATTTGACATTTTCACTTAGGGGTGTGCTCACTTTTGTTGCCAGCGGTTTAGACATTAATGGCTGTGTGTTGAGTTATTTTGAGGGGACAGCAAATTTAAACTGTTATACAAGCTGTACTCTCCCTACTTTACATTGTAGAAAAGTTCTTCATTCTTGTCACATGAAAAGATATGATAAAATATTTACAAAAAGGTGAGGGGTGTACTCACTTTTGTTAGATACTGTATATGTCCACAGAAAACCCCTATAGTCTCCTTTTAAAAAGATTCAGTCATGCAATAACGTATTAAGTTTTCATTATGCATTATTAGATAGGTGACTCATTTGTTCTGCCAGCTATCTCATTTTGAATTTATTAAACTTATTACTAACCTAATTACTGTATATCATCCATGTCTAGGCATAGATAGGCAAAGATGAATCACCAACTCTGTGTTCTTGTCAAACAATCTTTGTTAAAAGCCCCTTTTGGTATTTTTTTATTTATGTCATCTTTATTTATAACACAGGGCTAGAAAACATTACGACATTGACATCCTGATCCTTATACAAATCGTGAAGTTCTATTGGGATGGAGGCAGAGAGGGTCGTCAAACATCTTTCATGGATCGCTTGACTAATCTAGGCTGATAGTTCTAGATCATTGTATGCCCTATCTGACTCTCCTCCGCCTTCCAATCATTACCCTGGATACCTGTACTCCAAAAACTAGAAAAGGGAAGGAAAGGATAGGTATTGGGGTAGGGGGTTAAGAGGGGGGTTAACAATGGGGAAAATACAGTGTATTCCATGCGAACAATCAAAAATGACAAACATGTATTCCAGTGCAGTTACATCTCTCTCTCAATACGGTACTGCACAAGTCATGGTTTACTTAAGGGTGAGACCTCACAAGGGTGGTGAGTGCTTTCCTAGCTGTCTGTATCTTGACACGCCACTCGTGTAGTTTGGGGGGAGGTCAGTGCACTTCCACTTGTGTAATTTATCCATATAGCCCAGGTGCTGTAAAATTTATTGTAGTGGCCCCTGCATCTCGCCATCCATTGCTCAGCAGCCAATATTTTATTTACTAATCAAATCCAGCTTTCATGGTCAGGGACCCGTGTTGTTTTTCAGAACATTGATATCAGTCTCCGAGCCGCATTAAGCAGGTGCGGCAGGACCGATTTGCGATAATGGCTGGGAGGGATCGAGGGGACATGCAACAATAAGGTCAGGGGTGAGTTAGGGATGTCTATGTCTAATATTGCTTTAATTTGGGTTTGGATATCCTGCCAGAATGGCTTATGGCAATCCCACCAAGTGTGTATAAAAGTGTCTCTCTGACCACACTCCCTCCAGCAGGAGGTTGAAGTGGTGGGGAATATCACCGCAAGCTTTGTGGGGACTCTATACCATCTAGTTAATACTTTATATCCATTCTCCTGCATTTTTGTGTCCACCGAGCTGGAGTGGGTGAGGTGGTAAAGATTGTCTAGCTGTGATTCACTAAAATCGTGCTGTAGGTCTCTCTCCCATTCCCTTATATAGGTCGGTTTCCCTCCCTTGTTTTGGGATTGTAACAAATCGTATAGCACAGAGGTGGAATGCGGGATCGAAGTAGCAGACAGACAAAGTATCTCATACAGGGTGGCAGCGGTAGGTGAGCGGATGGGCTGGGGTAGTCTCTGGGTAAAGTGTAAGAGTTGTCCATAGCGCCAATCATCCATCGGATATGCGCCATATGTGGCACATAGTCTCTCTGAGGGAATCAGGCCCTGGTCCTGCACGAATCGTCCATATCTCATTTCCCCATCACCCGTCCAGGTCCTAAAGTAGCCCATTTGTTCTCCTAAGGCCAACCAGGGAAAGCCCTCCACTGGAGAGAGGGGGAGGTCGGGGGAGCCAGCCGCCCATGCCTGTTAATGTTATCCCATAGAGTCAGGGTATGGGTGGTCTTGGGGGAGACCCAGTTCGATAGTCCTCTGATTCCTCTGGGGAGCCATGAAGCATAGGATAAGTTCCTGCCCGCCAGAAATTTTTCAAGCAGAACCCACATCTCAGTAGTCACATTGTGATACCAATTTAGTATGTGCTGTAATGCGATTGCTTCATAGTACCTATGGATATCGGGTACCCCCAACCCCCCCCTCCGTTTCTGACACTGCATAGTCCGGAGGGCCAGTCGGGGACGTTTGCCAGCCCATATAAATTGGGAGAAGGTGCTGTTGAGGGTCAGGAAGAAGGCCCGGGGCAGCCCCATTGGCACCATTTGTAAATAAAAAAGGATGCGGGGTAACACATTCATCTTTAACCACTTCAATACAGGGCACTTTCACCCCCTTCCTTCCCGGACCAATTTTCAGCTTTCAGCGCTGTCACACTTTGAATGACAATTGCGCGGTCATGCAACAATGTACCCAAATGAAATTTTTATCATTTTTTCCACACAAACAGAGCTTTCCTTTGGTGGTATTTAATCACCTCTTGGTTTTTTATTTTTTGCGCTACAAATTAAAAAAGACCGAAAATTTTCAAAAACAATGCATTTTTCTTCATTTCTGTTATAAAATTTTGCAAATAAGTAATTTCTCTTCATAAATTTTGACCAAAAATGATATTGCTACATTTCTTTGGTAAAAATAACCCAAATCGGGGTTTATTTGGTGTTGGTGGTGATGGCGGACAGACAGATGTTATTTGCACTATGACAGATGTGATGAGGGACATACAGATGTTTTGTGTATGGTGACAGATGTGATGGGGGACATACAGATGTTTTGGGGACTGTGACAGATGTGATGGGGACAGACAGATGTTTTGTGTATGGTGACAGATGTGATGGGGGACATACAGATGTTTTGGGGATTGTGACAGATGTGATGGGGACATACAGATATTTTGGGGACTGTTTTATGGGGACACTGACATGTATGGGGACAGGGGAATCAGTGGTGCTTGGTGCACTGTGTGGGGGCGATCTGTGAGAGCTCTCTGTATGAAATCATCTTCATACAGAGTTGTCACAGAGCTGCAGCTTTCCCCTCCCCCCACACTAAGCTCTCACTGAGCTCGGCGGGGGAGGGGGGGACTGTCACAGAGACACGTGTCTCTGTTTACCCTGTGACAGGTGTGATTGGACACAGCCGTCACGTGATCGGGAGGGCCAATCACATCGCCTATATCCCAATCTGTGCTCGGCCAGATCCTGTGATCATAATGATCACAGGATCGAGCCGCAGCGTGCCTCGTGGCCGCGCTGCGAGCACCCGTTCTGAAGGATGTACATGAACGTCCACTCAGAAGGGCGTGGCTCCCACCAGGCTGTATATGTACAGTGGCCGGATAGGAGGTGGTTAAGACACTGACTCGGCCCGTCCATGAGAAGGTATCCTGATTCCAATGCTGTAAATCCATCGGGATCAAATGTATTAACGGGGCATAGTTATGTGTGTACAGTCGGGAGCATCAGGGGGGAAGCCCAGGTAATTCAGGGAGGTCTAGCACCATATGAATGAGAACGATGCTGAAGCTGTGTATGTAAAGTTTCCGAATTTTTTGATGGTAGGATTTCCGATTTGGAGTAATTTATTTTAAAATTTGTAAGGTGGTTAAAGGTCAACAGTTCATTCATAATGTTAGGGAGTGTAACTACTGGATCCGATACGTAGAGCAGGACATCATCTGCATAAGTAGATAGCTTATGCTCTGTCGGTCCTACCTTAAGGCCTTTAGTGTCAGCATTAAGGCATTTTTTGTTAAGCAGTGGTTCAAGGGCCAGCGCAAATAGCAACAGGGATAATGGGCACCCCTGTCGTGTCCCGTTCCGTATAGGGAAGGGGTCAGACAGCACACCGTTCACCTTTACTCTGGCCTCAGGTGTGCTGTATAGGTATGATATCCAGTGCATCATGTTAGGGCCCAGGCCAAGCCTGGTCAGAACTCCTCGCAGGTATGCCCAGTCTACCCTATCAAATGCCTTTTCAGCGTCTGTGGAGAGCAGAAGGCAGGGGGACTGGGCAACCTGTTGTTCAGCCCAGTGAATAAGTTGAATTGCGCAGATTAAATTGTCTCATGCCTCCCTTCCCATGATGAACCCCGTTTGGTTTGGGTGCACCAGCGTGGGCAGAATCGGCTTTAGACGATTTGCAAAGATTTTGGCCAGGATCTTAATGTCCGTGTTTAGGAGCGAAATTGGCCTATAGCTACTCGGTGTGGTGGGGTCTTTTCCCTCTTTAGGTATAACTGCTATATGGGTGAGAAGCGCTTCTTTGGGTAGTGTAGTTGCAGAGGTCAGCGCGTTGAAGTAGTTACAGAGGGGGCCTACAAGTCGGTCCTGGAACTTGATATAGTACGAGTTGGGGAACCCGTTCGGTCCTGGGCTTTTACCCTTAGGGAGATCTTTGATGACCACTTGAATTTCCAACGTATTTATAGGGGAGTCTATTCTGGTGCTGGTCTGGGCATCTAACTGCGGGGTGTGGGCCTCATCTGGGTAAGTCTGAATTTGTGCATACTTTTGGCCTTCCGTGGCCCGTGGTAGTGTGCTCAGTAGCTGGTAGAGTTGTGCATAGTAGTCCCGCAACGTCTCCGAAATTTTCGACGGGTGTGCCAGCTGAGTATCAGTAGAGGTGCAAAGTTTATGAACGTAGCCCGAGGCCCATTGTCGTCGGAGAGCCCTAGCTAGCAATCTGCCGCATTTGTTCCCTTGTTCATAAAATTTGTGGGAGACATATCTCAACCGAGCCCTTATCTGTCCTTCTAGCATATCAGTCAATTCCTGTCTAAGGGTCTGAAGTTTCAAGGTCAGTTCAGGGGTCATCTTGCGCTTATGCATAAGTTCAGTCATCCGGATTGAGGTCAGGAGAGTCTGTAGATCCGCTTCTCGCGCTTCTTTCAGTCTGTGTCCCTGCGAGATCAGTTCCCCCCAAATCACTGCCTTGTGGCCTTCCCACACTGACCCCATGGTCACCTCCTCCGCTGGGTTCTCAGCAAAGTATTGTGAAATCCCCTTAGCTACCTGTGTTAGCTACTACCCCTTAGCTACTGCATCGTCAAGTATATTATCATTAAGCCACCAAGTCCATGGTCTTGCGACCAGAGAGATAGGCTGCAGGGAGATTGTTATTGGTGCGTGGTCCGATAAGGTCAGGGAACCTATAGACGCCCCCACGAGAGAGTCTAGTGAGTGATTTTTTAAAAATGTTTCAGGAATGCAAATGAGTGTGTCGAGTGGCCAGATGAGGTGTTCCATTCCGGATCGGGGCTTACATTAAAATCGCCTCCTAGTATCAATTGTCCCTCCCGGAAGGCAGCGAGGGAGTCCAAGACTGAGTCCAGGAAGTTCAGTTGGCCGGTGTTAGGGGCATACACTGTGGCCAGGGTATATTTACGGTTAGGAATTGTTCCCTTAAGGAACATGTATCTGTCATTGGGGTCTGTTACATGGTCAATGGTGACGAAGGGGCAGTGTTTATGAATGGCGATAGCGAGCCCCCCCCCCCGACTTAGGGAGGGGGGAATTGCTCAGGTACCATAGATTATATATATGTGTAAGTAGACAAGGGGCCGAGGCAGTGTCAAAGTGTGTCTCCTGCAAGAAGAGAATGTATGCCCCTAGGCGCTTCGTCTGGAGCCATAACTTACTGCGTTTCATCGGAGATCCCAGTCCATGCACTTTGTACGAAATTACTTTCAAAGAAGCCATGAGGGTGAGTGATGGTCGAGGAAACCCAAGTCTCGTTGTCGGTGGAGAGAGACCCACAGCACAGAACAGCAGCTAGCATGGAATACTGGAAGGGAACAAAAAATATTTAAGAACCTAGACAAAGACCAATAACATAATACAGGCAATAGTAACAAGTATTTAAACAATAACATAGGCCTTTGGCCCACAAGGCACCTAAAAGTGCCATCTACGCGGGGGCTTCCGCCTCTTCCTCTTGGTCAGGGGGGTAGCTGAAGCCAGCGAGCAACATCATGTCCCAAAACGGGATTCGAACTCCGAGGAGTTCACCTATTGGGAGTAGGTGGTAAGACAGCAAGAGTGGGTCCAAAGAGGGACCCGCAGTCTTTAGCAACTAGGGCAAATGCCCTGTAAGGAACATGCGGTATATCCAGCAACAGTTAGCATTAGAACATGAATGGGAAAGGTGCAATTATCCGTTTCGTAATGTAGCAGACAAACTACAACTTTACTGTTCAAGGTGGACCATGTGAAGAAGAGGGAGCAGCAGGTGCTTGTGGAGATCGGTCTCCCTGACGCCCGTTGTGCCTCCTGCGGTGTGTTTGTTGCCATCTCTGTGGCCAGGGTGGCAAAGGAATCTCTTGTGAATGTCTCCAATCCAGGATCTCCAGAGTGGGTAGTCCTAGCTCCGCCAAAAACCCAGGTAGATCATCGCCATTTCGCAGGATGTACTGTCGGCCTTCTTTGGTGACCGAGAGCTGGAACGGGAATCCCCATCTGTAGATCAGTTTGGCATCTTGCAGAGCTTCTAACAATGGTTTGAGTGCCCGCCGCTATTAGCGTGCATCTGGACAGATCTGGAAAAGGGGATAATTTAGCGCCTTCTAAGTCCACATGACATATCCCTCTAACATGGAACATTATGCGCTCTTTCACAGAATATTTATGTAACTTGCATATGATGTCCCTTGGCTTGTCAGGGTCCTCTGATGGTGGGCGTAGTGCTCTATGAGCATGGTCAATTTCAATGTGGGTCGGGGCCTCTCGGCCTATTATCTGCTTGAAAATGCCTTGCAGCATTGGTACTATGTCCTTGGGCCTGGTGGCTCCGGGTAGGCCCCTGATGGGTATATTAACTCTGTGACTCCGGTTCTCATAATCGTCCATTTGATCTATCAAAGAGTCGATCCGCGGTACTGAGATTTACAGCGCTCTGTCAGTGCATGAAAATGGCGGGAGAGGTGTCCTCCCAAAGTGACTCCAGGGCCTCTACTCTCCCCCCTATGTGTGCTGTGTCCGCTTGCAGTGCTTCAATGTCCTGCCTGAAGGCCTTCTCCACATGTGAGGCAAACAGTTCCAGGTCAGCTTTTGTGGGAAGGGAGAGGAGGCAAGCCCGCAGGCTCTTATCACCAGCATGTCTCCCATATCAGAGCAGCTCGCTCTGCTGTCTGTGTTTGAGGATGGGGATATAGGAGGGATCGCTAGGCATTGCAGGACTGAGGAAGGAATCGGGCACGCCACACGAGTGGCATGCTCACCCTGCCGCCATCTTGGCCGCCGCCTTCTGGACATTCTGCAGGCCCCGGCACACCTCCGAAAAGAAAGCGTCCAGCGATCCAGACCGGGTTCTGGGGGTCCGTGATGGTGGTGGAGAAGGTTTCCTTTTAGAAGGCATTTGTAGGAATCTGTCTGCCTTGTGTGAGGCCCCTGGAATCGGGTCAAACCGTGCGAGTCTCCGGAGCTCCTCAGACACACGTCTTCACCCAAGCATGTTCAGGCCACGCCCCCCCCTTTTGGTATTTTGATTAAAATATGCTCACAATTATAACTATATATTTATAATTATTTATAGTAGAATGCCAGGTTCTCTGGTTCTACAGAAGATGAGTTCCTTCTTTAACAAGTAGCAAATAACGTTAGTGTAGATATTATTTCTTCTGAATCTCTAAATTGAGGTTGTCCTCCCATGATGTTGGATCAGCCTGGTACCTCGTGTACCAATCCAAGCACAGAGGCAGGGGCTGTGTTAGGTCAACCTCCCCAGCCACTGTATTTATATCTCTCCACCGATCCCCTGATGCTCATTCTTCTGTACCCATGACTGGAAAATACTAATTGCTTCTCAGTATGGAGGAATATGTGACCTCTTTCCATGATGCAGTGTTCAGGTTCATATGGGATTACAGTTTTGTGAAAATGTGAACTACAAAAAAAACACAAAGAGGGGCATAGCTATACTAAGAGGCCAGTGAGACACTGACACGAAGAGCTACCATTCCAGCAACTGGCTCAATACACTAAGGAACTGCTCACTGCCACTGAAACAGTCCCATCGACAACAAGAACCAGGATCATAAGGGAGCATGGCCAGATATGGATAATGAAAAGCCACTGACACTGAAAGCAATTCAAAATGGAGCTCTCCCAGATCTTTATTACTGCAAAAAAACCATATGGATTTTGTTTTCTGAAATTGTAATGACCAGCCTTCTACTAAGCCTTCCCTGCTCCCCCACCCACCTCCTCCTCCCATTTCTTCCTCCTATTCCCCCTGTTTAATGTTGCGTGGTCTTCTGAATTTTCATACATATGTTATTTGGATTTCCCCGTGAGAGCCAGTAATATCTATATGCCTCAGTCTGTTATTAATTTGCTACCGGTTCTTTGTTATCCTTGGAGCTCTTCCTGGCCACACTATGCCACAATAATGGTATTGCAGACATATGCATAGGACAAATTGTCCAAAATTGGATGCCTTTACAGGTGATGTTTTATCATGTACGTAACCCCGAGATAACCCTGAGTCTGGTGGGAACCATGTTGCATATCTTCTGGAATTGTAAGAAACTGGATAGGTATTGGTCTCAGGTCGAACAGACTGTATGGCAGCTTACAGATTTTGAACTGGGCTCCTATCATGCCATATACCTTTTGCACCACTCTGATCTCCCAAGACACAGATATAAAAATTCTATGCTCATTCACTTGCTAAATGCGGCCAAGTCCTGTATACTGGCATCATGGAAACAGGAATCACCCCCTACTCACTCGTTATAGCTGTCCGAAGTGGCTGACATCTACTCCATGGAGTCTCTCACTGTTGCCTTGAGGGGAAAGGAAGAGAAGTTTAGACAGAAATGGTTTTACTGGACTCTATACACGTCTTCCTGAGAGTACGCGTCCCCATTTCCCTTCTCCTTCACCAATTTCTTTTTTTTCTCTCTCTCTCTCTTTACTTTCATTTTTCCCCTACACTTTCTTCATTTCTATTATTAATGGTTGTTGCCAGGTGTCGCAACCCCGTTTCCTGTTTTAATAAAGAGCTCAGACAGGGTGTGGAAGGCATTATTTTATCTCTGATACTTTTCAGGTCTTTGGCATTAATGTGAATTTTATAACTGATTGTTATTTTACTTTTTTTTTACGTCATTTTGGCATTTCTTTCTATGCCCTCATGTACCACAGCCATTTACTCCTGTTTGTATGCTAAATTTATAAATAAACAATAAAAAATAAATGAATAAATAAATAAATTCAGCAAAATCCAAACTATTTAGCAAAATATAGTTTTTGGGCCACCCCCAAGGTCTCCCATTTACCAATGCAGTTTCTGCTTACCTTCCAAGAATAAACGTTAAATTTTTTTAGGCATCGACCTAGCAATCCAATAGACAGATCTTTTTAGACATAACTTACAGGGTATTTACAATCAGTTTTTAAGCTATTTGTGCAGATGGGACAGCCCTAAATGCTCCTGGTCTGGCCTTGGAAAATTCCAAAATGAATATACTAACCCATATCTTATTTATGTTTATGGTCATATAAAAGCCCAAAATTCTAAGTACTAACTAGTACTAAAACTAACAGAGGCACAGGCTTCCCATGTATTAAATAATACTATGAAGCCCCATTGCTCAAAAATACTTTGGAGCAAACCTATTAGAAATCTTAGAAACAATCTGTGGATTTAAAGACGCTCTCGTGGGCGAAAAAGTTAGCCAAATGCTCTCGAGACATAGGTCACTTCGAAACTGGCCAAAACCTGCTCCCACAACAGCCACTACACTTAGAATTTGGGATCTAGTATGGGCACACCATAACTGGCAGCAAAATTCCTCCCTTGTATCAATACTAGATAATTCCCAGTTCCTTCTGGATCTAGATGATAGAGCTTTTCAGCACTGTACTACAGAGCCCTCTGCAACAATATCATGTTACCATGATATAGACCAGGGGTCCTCAAACTATGACCCTTCAGTTGTTCAGGAACGACAATTCCCATCATGCCTAGTCATGTCTGTGAATGTCAGAGTTTTACAATGCCTTATGGGATGTGTAGTTCCGCAACAGCTGGAGGGCCGTAGTTTGAGGATGCCTGATATAGACAAAGAAGACAACAAGGCACTTGATCTTTTGGAATTTAGAAATAAATGGTTTAGAAATGAATGGTTTGTAGGCATTCTTATACATTAATGAGCCACAATTTGGGAAAAATTAATTTCCCCATTAGTGGGGGCATACACTCCTAGACTATTGGAGATGGTTTCAATTCTGTTATTTTGTTAAGAACCCTACAAAATGACTAGAAAACGTCCATCCAACAGAAAAAATATTCTTACCTACCTGAACCATGTTCAAGTGTACACTGTTTAAAGGACAGTTTTTATCTAATGGATAAAGAGGATTGGCTATTGCTAACATACCTCTCTGATTTGAATCAAAAACCCTTACGGAAATCTATGGTCACAGCATACACTTTCATTTTATAACAGCAGCATTGTAGCAACAATTATTTTTGACAATTCAATATAAGCTTACTTGAAAAATCATATTTCATGTTATGAGAGCTGCCTGTCTGCTGCTGGCTAAATCTTTCCACAGCTTCCTGGATCCTATGTAGGGATGGGCCAAACACCCCCTGGTTCGGTTCGCACCAGAACATGTGAACAGGCAAAAAATTTGTGCGAACATTTGAACACCGTTAACCACTTCCCGACCGCCATATGCAGAATGACGGCCGGGAAATGACTAGACGTCAGGATAACAAGCCGCCGCGCGCCCGGGGGGGCGCGCATTGCGGCGATCGGTGGTGTGGGGGGGTCAGTCTGACCCCCCGCAATGCTGATCTCGGTAAAGTGCTTCGATCCGAAGCACTTTACCATGTGACCAGCTGTGACCAATCACGGCTGGTCACAGTGTAATACAGGAAAGCCGTTTATCGGCTTTCCTGTACTCAGGTCTGCAGACCTGATGAGGGGAGAGCCGATCGGCTGCATCCCTGACAGGGAGGGTTTGTGCTGATGATTTATCAGCACAGCCCTCCCTCGGATTGCCACCCTAGACCACCAGGGAGCCTGCCCAGGGATGTGCCCACCCAGGACCACCAGGGAGCCGACCAGGGACCACCAGGGAGCCGATCTGGACCACCAGGGAGACTCCCCTAGACCACCAGGTAAGTGACATACTGCTCAGGTCCACCTTCACTCAGTGCCACCTTCAGATGCCACCCTAGACCACCAGGGAATGAGCCCCTATTAATGTATATGCCCACCAGTGCCCCTATCAGTGCCCACCAGTGCCCCTATCAATGCATACCAGTGGCACACATCAGTGCCCACCATTGCCACCTATCAGTGCCCATCAGTGCCACCTATCAGTGCTCAGTGCCGCCTATGAGTGCCAATCAGTGCTGTCTATTAGTGCCCATCAGTGCCGCTTAGCAGTGTCCGTCAGTGCTGCATATCAGTGCCCATCAGTGCTGTATGTCAGTGCCACCTCTCAGTACCCGTCAGTGCTGCTTATCAGTGCCGCCTAACAGTGCTCATCATCGCTGCATATAAGTGCCTCATCATCAGTGCCAACTCATCAGTGCCGCTTCATCAGTGCCAATCAGTACTGCCACATCAGTGCCCGTCAGTGTAGCCTCATCAGTGCCCACCAGTGATGGAGAAAATTTACTTATTTACAAAGTTTTGTGACAAAAATAGAGAATTTTTTTTTTTCAAAATTTTCTGTCTTTTTTTATTTGTAGCGCAAAAAATAAAAACCACAGGGGTGATCAAATACCACCAAAAGAAAGCTCTATTTGTGGGAACAAAATGATAAAAACCTTGTTTGGGTACAGCGTCGCATGACCGCGCAATTGTCATTCAAAGCGCAACAGCACTGAAAACTGAAAATTGGCCTGGTAGTAAAGTGTTCTAAGTGCATAGTATTGAAGTGGTTAAAGTCTATGAGACCCGAACATGAAAAATGAAAAGTGCTGATTTTAAAGGTTTATATGCAAGTTATTGCCCTAAAAGGTGTATAGGTACCCGGGTCCTGCCCTAGGGGACATGTATCAATGCAAAAAAAGTTTTTAAATCAATAGTTTTTTCAGGATCAGTGATTTTAATAATGCTTAAAGTGAAACAATAAAAATAAAACATTATTTTATGTTTATCTCGAAAGAAAACCACCATAAAC
>BLSH010185965.1:42662-89291 GCA_018402905.1 Glandirana rugosa
TTTTATCCTCATGCATTCTATGCATGAAGATAAAAAACCTTTTGTGTGTAGCAGCCCCCCTCAGCCCCCCTAATCACTTACCTGGGCCCCATCTCTCTCCAGCGATGTCCACGAGTGTCTAAGCCACCCGGGACACTCCTCCTGGTTGGCTGAGACAGCAGCAGCGCCATTGGCTCCCGCGGCTGTCAATCCAAGTCAGTCAGCCAATAAGGGGAGAGAGGGGGTGGGGCCGGGTCGGGGCTCTGTGTCTGAATGGATACACAGAGCTCTCACTAGCTGCTGGCTGTGGGGGCACTCGATAGGAGGGAGGGGCCAGGAGCAGCAAAGAGGGACCCTGAGAAGAGGAGGATTCAGGCTGCTCTGTGCAAAACCAACTGCACAGAGGAGGTAAGTATAACTTGTTTGTTATTATTATTATTTTTTAATGAGACTTTACAATCACTTTAAGAAGGCCAAGATTGTAAAGATAAGAGAAACCATAAATTATGGAGCACTCCATGGTGGCGAAGTCGCTGCGAACGCCCCATAATGTTCTAAATTCGACAAACGGGCCCATCCCCAATCCTATGCACGCTGTGCAGCTTCTCTGGTTTACTTTCATTTTCTAAGGACTACATATCCCATGGTACCTTGCTGCCTGCAAACAGTGATTCCTATACCAACTTTGCCTCCTGAAACTCCTCCTCCCAGGACCTCTATAGTTAGTAAAGGAGTTGTAAAGGCAGAAGGTTTTTTATCCTCATGCATTCTATGCATGAAGATAAAAAACCTTTTGTGTGTAGCAGCCCCCCTCAGCCCCCCTAATCACTTACCTGGGCCCCATCTCTCTCCAGCGATGTCCATGAGTGTCTAAGCCACCCGGGACACTCCTCCTGGTTGGCTGAGACAGCAGCAGCGCCATTGGCTCCCGCGGCTGTCAATCCAAGTCAGTCAGCCAATAAGGGGAGAGATGGGGTGGGGCCGGGTCGGGGCTCTGTGTCTGAATGGATACACAGAGCTCTCACTAGCTGCTGGCTGTGGGGGCACTCGATAGGAGGGAGGGGCCAGGAGCAGCAAAGAGGGACCCTGAGAAGAGGAGGATTCAGGCTGCTCTGTGCAAAACCAACTGTACAGAGGAGGTAAGTATAACTTGTTTGTTATTATTATTATTTTTTTTAATGAGACTTTACAATCACTTTAAGAAGGCAGGCTCTGTGAAATGTGTGACACAGCAGAACCTACTCATAGGGCATAGTGAACACGTGTCACAGAACTGAAGAAGTAAATGTGTGAGGATCTCCACAAAGTAAGTTTACAAATTCAAGTTGGTTCAGATTAACTACTTGCCGACCCGCCACAGTGTATATATGGGGGCGGCACATACAATCACGTACATCATGTGCCTGTACCGGGTTTAGCCCCCCGTGATTGCGGATTCCGATACATGGGATCATGGGATCACTATGCACTCACATGATCACAATGTCAACAAAGCTGTTATGAATTAATTAATTCATAACAGCTGTGTTGCCTATGCTGTGATTGGTCCACAGCTATCACATGGTACCCGGGCCAATCACAGCACCCTGTACCACGTGATTAGCTGTAGCCAATCACAGATCACTAGTGATAACAGCTATCATGGATGGTTAACCCATTCATGACAGTTGAAAACTTTGCTGCTACAATGATCTTCATTGTAACAACAAACAAAATGTAACAAATGTAACAAACAAAATGTACCCCCCAGAGTAGTACAGTATTACTATGGTGACACTGAACTACTCTGATGAAAGTATGTAAAAAAAATAGTAAAGAAGAAAATAAAATTGAATAATTTTTTAAAAAACATACTGTCACCAGTCAGTGTCCCTGATCACCGCCACATCAGTAATATGACGACGCTGTACTACACTGGTCACAGTATGTAAAAAAAAAATAGTGAAAAAAAGTATTACATTTCTTAATTTTCAAACAAATTGTGAAATTATGACTTCTTAAAGCTCACCATGGCTCTTATTAAATGCCTCAGACTGCTTTCAAAAAAGGGGTCATTTGGGGGGTATCTGTACCGCCCTGGCATTTTAGGGCCTCGTGAAATGAGGTAGGCCGTCAGTACATCAGAATAGATCCATTTTCAAATATACTGTATATTGTGTTCAATAATAGAAGGTATATAATATACTCTGTCCAGTATTAAAGTTATATCATATACCGTTTTTAAAAGAAACCAAACAAGTCAATACAAACTACAACCAAGTTTAGTTATCAAAGTAAACATAAAATGTGTGATTCATGATTTAAAATTGGGAAATGAAAGGAAAACTACATATGTCTAATATGTATTCTTCATTATAATGTTCACTTTGTTTACTTCTTTTCACACAGTCTGTCTCTTCTTATAATGTAATTTCCGGGGGTGCAAAGTCTACAACTGTCTAGATATATTTTTCTTTGATGTCAGACCAAATCAATTAGTTTAGCAATAAAACAAGCAAGATAACAAACAGGATGTAAGTAAATCATCGTCCATGTCAGCTCTGCCAAAGTAATTTTTATACTTTATTGTAAAATGGAATATTTTCCTTTCATCTCACATGACACAACAGAGTGTGGGAGTGCAAAAATGATGTCATTGGAAATTTGTTTTCACTGTTTCACTTATATATTAGAATGGTGAACCGTTTCGTACTTTATTTCAAGAGGTTACTTTACAGAAATTCTTACAATGGTCTCCGTATTATGTATACCCCTCACCTAGTGTATACAGTATTGACCAGTTCAATAAGTGGGACACTGTAAGGGTATTATGTGCAGAGAAAGTGTAAATAGTTTACACATTTTGGCTTACTATTTTTTTCTTGCGTAAATTATGAACATAATATACAGTATGTCACATAAGTGAATACACCCCTCACATTTTTGCAAATATTTTATTATATCTTTTCATGTGACAACACTGAAAAAAATGACACTTTGCTACAATGTAAAGTAGTGAGTGTACAGCTTGTATAACAGTGTAAATTTACTGTCCCCTCAAAATAACTCAACACACAGCCATTAATGTCTAAAATGCTGGCAACAAAAGTGAATACACCCCTAAGTGAAATGTCCAAATTGGGCCCAATTAGCAATTTTTCCTCCCCGGTGTCATGTAACTCATTAGTGTTACAAGGTCTCAGATGTGAATGGGGGCAAGTGTCTTAAATTTGGTGTTATCACTCTCACTCTCTCATACTGGTCACTGGAAGTTCAACATGGCACCTCATGGCAAAGAACTCTCTGAGGATCTGAAAAAAAGAATTGTTGGTCTACATAAAGATGTCCTAGGCTATAAGAAGACTACCAAGACCCTGAAACTGAGCTGCAGCATGGTGGCTAAGAGCATACAGCGGTTTAACAGGACAAGTTCCACTCAGAACAGGCCACGGCATGGTCGACCAAAGAAGTTGAGTGCACGTGCACAGCAACATATCCAGAGGTTGTCTTTGAGAAATAGATTTATGAGTGCTATGAGCATTGCTCCAGAGGTTAAAGGGGTGGGGGTCAGCCTGTCAGTGCTCAGACCATATGCCGCACACTGCATCAAATTGGTCTGCATGGCTGTCGTCCCAGAAGGAAGCCTCTTCTAAAGATGATGCACAAGAAAGCCTGCAAACAGTTTGCTGAAGACAAGCAGACTAAGGATATGGGTTACTGGAACCATGTCCTGTGGTCTGATGAGACCAAG
Organism: Glandirana rugosa; assembly: GCA_018402905.1. Classification (NCBI taxonomy): domain Eukaryota; kingdom Metazoa; phylum Chordata; class Amphibia; order Anura; family Ranidae; genus Glandirana; species Glandirana rugosa. The sequence continues at coordinate 46,372 of BLSH010185965.1, forward strand.
ATAAACTTATTTGGTTCAGATGGTGTCAAGCGTGTGTGGCAGCAACCAGGTGAGGAGTACAAAGACAAGTGTGTCTTGCCTACAGTCAAGCATGGTGGTGGGAGGGTCATGGTCTGGGGCTGCATGAGTGCTGCCGGAACTGGGGAGCTACAGTTCATTGAGGGAAATATGAATGCCAACATGTATTGTGACATACTGAAGCAGAGCACTTTGGAGACAGGGAAATATTCCAACACGATAATGACCCCAAACACTCCTCCAAGACAACCATTGCTTTGCTAAAGAAGCTGAGGGTAAAGGTGATGGATTGGCTAAGTATGTCTCCAGACCTAAACCCTATTGAGCATCTGTGACGCATCCTCAAACGGAAAGTGGACGACATCCACCAACTCCTTGTTGTCATCATGAAGGAGTGGAAGAGGACTCCAGTGGCAACCTGTGAAGCTCTGGTGAACTCCATGCCCAAGAGGGTTAAGGTAGTGCTGGAAAATAATGGTGGCCACACAAAATATTGACACTTTGGGCCCAATTTGGACATTTTTACTTAGGGGTGTACTCACTTTTGTTGCCAGCGGTTTAGAAATTAATGGCTGTGTGTTGAGTTATTTTGAGGGGACAGCAAATTTACACTGCTATACAAGCTGCACACTCACTACTTTACATTGTAGCAAAGTGTCATTTCTTCAGTGTTGTCACATGAAAAGATATAATAAAATATTTACAAAAATGTTAGGGGTGTACTCACTATTGGGAGATACTATATAATATATACAGTTGTATGCAAAAGTTTAGAAACCCCAGACAATTTCCATGATTGTCATTTATAAATATTTGGGTGTTTGGAGCAGCAATTTAATTTTGATCTATCAAATAACTGAAGGACACAGTAATATTTCAGTAGGGAAATGAGGTTGATTGGATTAACAGAAAATGTGCAATATGCATCAAAACAAAATTAGACAGGTGCATAAATTTGGGCACCCTTGTTATTTTGTTGATTTGAATACCTGTAACTACTTAGCACTGATTAATTGGAACACACAATTGGTTTGGTGAGCTCATTAAGCCTTGAACTTGATAGACAGGCGCATTCAATCATGAGAAAAGGTATTTAAGGTGGCCAATTGCAAGTTGTTGTTCTCTTTGACTCTCCTCTGAAGAGTGGCAACATGGGGGCCTCAAAACAACTCTCAAATGAAATGAAAACAAAAATTGTTCTACATTATGGTCTAGGGGAAGGCTACAAAAAGTTATCGGATAGATATAAGCTGCCAGTGTCCACTGTGAGGAACATACTGAGGAAATGGAAGACCACAGGCACAGTTCTTGTTAAGGCCAGAAGTGGCAGCCACAAAAAATATTGGAGAGGCACAGACGAAGGATGGTGAGAACGGTCAAAAACAACCCACAGAGCACCTCCAAAGACCTACAACATCAACTTGCTGCAGATGGTGTCACTGTGCATCGTTCAACAATTCAGCGCACTTTGCACAGGGAGAAGCTGTATGGGAGAGTGATGCGAAAGAAGTCTTTTCTGCACACACGCCACAAACTGAGTCACTTGAGGTATGCAAACGCACATTTGGACAAAGATTGAGTTATTTGGTCATAACAAGGGGCGTTATGCATGGTGGCAAAAGAACACAGCATTCCAAGAAAAACACTTGCTACCCACAGTAAAATTTGGTGGAGGTTCCATCATGCTGTGGGGCTGTGTGGCCAGTGCCAGTACTGGGAATCTGGTTGAAGTTGAGGGTCGATGGGGATAACCTTCCCTGGAAAAAAGGCAGTCCAAATAGCAGGTTTCCTTAAAATCTGGCTTGTAGCCAGGTTTATTCAAAAGGTTGCAGGTGGAGATCAAGCAAACAAAACAGAAAATAAATCCTCGCCATCCAGGCACTAACTAAACATTTCAGTCTTTCCTAACTGAGCGGTGAAGGGCTTCTCCCAGACACCCACAAAACATAGAGAGTGCAAACCTTTTTGTCTCAGTCCATAAGTAAACTTTCATACGTCAGCTCTCTCAGGCTGATGGCTCCTGAGTCCCAGGCCAGAGCAAAACTTTCCTCTCTTCCTGGTTATTTAAGCCAACTGATGGTGGACTTCAGTGGACCACAAAACAACAATTCTTTAGTGACTAGGGACATAAATGGGGTGCCTTGATCTGTCAATATCTCTTTTGGAATACTTACATGACTAAATACCTGGACAAGCTCTTTGGCAATAGTTTTAGCTGAAGGTATTACGCAAGGGAATGGCTTCAGGATGTTGTGTGGCATAGTCCAGGATTACCAGCATGTGCTGATGGCTCCTGGCAGACTTTACTACTGGTCCCACCAGATCCATGCCAATTCTTTTAAAAGGCACTTCAATGATTGGTAATGGTACCAGCGGACTGCAAAAATGGGGCGATGGCGCAGAATACTGGCACTCTGGCATGACCCACAATATTCTTTGACATCTGCATATAACCTGAGCCAAAATAATCTATGGGTTATTCTCTCCTTGGTCTTCTCTATACCCAGATGTTCTCCCATTATATAACCATGGGCTAAATCTAATACATTCGTCGATAGGGTTTGGGAACCACTGCAGTGGCCTGTGTGATCTGGCGATTGGTTTCCTGTTGTTGACAGTTTTCTTCCTGTTGCTGTTGATTGTTCTCCTGCTGTGTTCCAGTGACCTGCAACAGGGCTTTTAATACATCCTCCATCTTTCTACTTATTCAGGAAGATACCTGCATCCTCCACCACGTGTTAGCTCAATGGGGATCACCTTCTCTGGAAAAAGGTAGTCCATACGGCAAGTTTGCTTAAAATCTGGCTTGTAGCCAGGTTTATTCAAAAGGTTGCATGTAGAAATCAAACAAACAAAACAGAAAATAAATCCTCACCATCCAGGTGCTAACTAAACATTACACAAAACATAGACAGTGCAAACCTTTTTGTCTCAGTCTATAAGCAAACTTCCATACATCAGCTCTCTCAGGCTGATGAGTCCCAGGCCAGAGCAAAACTGCCCTCTCTTCCTGGTTATTTCAACCACCTGATGGTGGACTCCAGTGGACCACAAAATCTGGTCAAGAACCAACCCTGCCAAGGTGGCTGGTAAAACCCGGACAGGATTCCACCTTAGTCCACGCAAAATGAATGCATGCGAGGCGACACATATCGTCCATCGATCACCTCGCCTTGCATAACGTCATAATATATTAGAATATAATATACAGTATATATATATATATATATATATATATATATATATATATATATATATATAAAATGTGAGGGTTTAGCTCTTGTGGGGATCACCTTTCCTGGGGAAAAGGCAGTTGAGATAGCAGTTTCTTAAAATCTGGCTTGCAGCCAGGTTTATTGGAGCAAAGGTTGCATTTTAAAACAAGAAAAACATAAAATAAATCCTTGCCATCCAGGCTCTAACTAAACAATTCAGGATACCTCTCTAAGCAGTGTTAGGCTTCTCCCAAACACCCACAAAACAACGTTAGTGCAAACCTTTCTTTTAAGCACAAAGCTCCGTGTGTCAGCTCTCTCGGGCTGATTGCTCTCAGAGTCCCTGTCAGGGCACCAATAGCAGGAGGACTCTAGGACCCAGAGTCCGTCAGAGCAGGAGGACTCTAGGACCCAGAATAAGTCAGAGCAGGAGGGCCCTAAGACCCAGCATCTCCCGGGCCTTTATAAGGAAGTCAGACCTTGGCTGGAATGCTGTCTGATCTGCAACTTTACCTGTGATTTTGTGTTACCTGCAATCTGCTATCTGGAATTGACCCGGCTTGTTCTGACCTTGCTTATCGGATTCTTCTGCCTGCTTACCGTTGTTGAATTATTTGCTTGTGACCTGACCATTCTCTGCCTACTGTCTGATATACCTGATGTTCCTGTATTGACCCCGCTTGTCTCACCTGCTCCATTCTGCAGTATCCAGGGTTGCCTTCCTGTACCAAGTGCCCTGCTGTCATCATCTGCAGTGCATCTGGTGAAGATCTGCACTCACCTGCATCTGGTAACCTGTCAGCCTCTAAGGCTTCCACCAGGCACTCCTACCCCACTGTGCTCATTGACTGCTGTCTCCACTCCAGTGGTCAGTAAGCCAGAGTTGTATGAGAGGTCTCCTCCTACAGAAGTCAGGCTCTCCACCAAGGTACGTCACAAACATTACAGCCCCAGGGCAGAGCCAACTTTGATCTCTTCCTGGTTTATTCAACCAACACCTGAGAATGGACACCAGTGGATCACAAAATCCGGTACAAGACCAACCCTGCCAAGGTGGTTGGGAAAACCCGGACCAGACTCTGCTTTACTCCAATCCAAGTGAAAATATGCAAGGTGACACATAGCATCCATCTATCACCTCGCCTCGCATACCATCACATATCCCCCCTCTGCTCAAGCGTGTAACTGTCACAACCATACAGTGGACCTGGGAAAGGGCATCTGCATTGTTTTGGAATTTTCCCGCCCTCTGCTCCACTGTGAACTTGAATGGCTTTAAAGCCAGGAACCGCCTTGTCACACGACTATTCTTTTCCCTGTTGTCACACATCCACTTCAGGGGGTATGGTCGGTGACTAGCCTGAATGGTCTCCCAAACAGATAATATTTCAGGGCGTCTAAGCCCATTTAATAGCTAAGCGCTCTTTTTCGACAATGGCATCATTTCTGTTCAGTTTTCTGCTCAGGTAGACAACCAGGTGCTCCTCACAGTCTCTGATCTGGGAAAGTACAGCACCTAGTCCCACCTCAGAGGTGTCGGTCTGCACGGCAAACTCCCTTGAGAAATCCGGGGTCACAAGCACCTCGCCTCGCATACTGTCACAATATATGTATATGTATAATATAATAGAAAATGTTTAAATTTAGAATGTACTGTATATATTTAGTTTTGGTATATAGCTTAAACACAAAAATTTATTTTATTGCAGCTTACAAATTATTGGTTAGTCATTTTTTTTAGCTTGGCCTGTTAAAGGAAACATAACAGACTTTCTGGCTGGATCACCAGGTCGGAAGAAAAAAAAAAGCCTAAAAAAGAAAACCAATGCAACCACCACTTTAAAGTGTTAGTAAACTGCAATATATAACATTTTGTTTTTGGGTTTGTTAAAACTGTACTTTGCAGATTAATAATTCAGCAGGGTGATTTGACCTTATCAGGCATTCTATATATTAATCTTAAATGCAGCCTTTTCTAATTAAAAGTGTCCCATTATAAGAGCGCGTATTTGTCCCTGCTTCATAAATGTCTATATTCAATGAGGGGGGTACAGATTTTATGCAAAAGTGGGCATAATGTTTTTTATTAATTACATAGGTCATTCAAATTTCATATATTGGTAGAATACTCCTCCTCTATAGTGACAACTCTTCTTCTTTTTCATTGTAGGTAAATAATGGATTCCAAGCAGAAGCAATATGCTGTCATTGGAATTTTTGATGAAGGAGGGGTGCAGGCTGTCGAACATACACAGAAGGATATGGAGATGACACCATTGACAAGAGCAATGTCTTGTCATTGGTGACTCATGTCAACTGTGCTTCCGTAAAAACATTCTGTATATATCATTAGAAATTGCAGAAGAGGTATACTAACTCTGTCACAATGGTTATGAACAGATATTTAAAATTTTCTGGCATACAGTATTTGAACCTTGTATATCAATGTGCCAGAAAAGAACTGTTTGTATTACCAAATAGCAGCCAATCAGAATTGTATTCTTCACCTGTCGTCTTCATGTGCAGTATTAAATATGACTGGCTGTGATTAGGCAGTTTTATCATTGTCAATAAGGTTATTAGTTAAAGCTGGAGGTCTGAAGAGACTGTATTTAACATCTTCCCACCTGGCCTATAGAAGAATGATGGCCAAGTGGTGGCTTTACCACCCTGACTGGACCTCATATGACATCATTCACGTCACATCGCTCGTGCACGTACCCGGGGGCTCGCAGTGAGTAGGGATGGGCCGAACGGACCCCTGTTCGGTTCGCACCAGAACTTTTGAACATTGCGAAAGTACGGACCCGAATAATGTACCCCATTAAAGTCAATGCGACCCAAACGTCAAAGATCAAAACTGCCCATTTTGAAGGCCTATATGCAAGTAATTGGGCATACAATGGTTATAGGGGTCCGGATCCTGCCTTGAGGGACATATATCAATGAAAAAAAAGTTTGTAAAAAACGTCATTTTTAATTGAGCAGTGATTTCTTGATTTTTAAAGTGAAAGCATAAAAATGAAAAATTCCTTCCAATATAGTGCCTGGGGGCACCGCTTAGTATGCCTGTAAAGTGGCAGATCTGTACCATATCTAGAATCTGCTGCAGCAATAATTGCATTTATAAAGCCCAAAAAAATGACATTTTCCCTGCAAGCTGCCTTTATTTTGCTCAGCAACGACTGGGGAGCCATTGTGTATGATGAGGCCACAATGTAGTGCACTGGGAACAAGATTAGAGATTTTTTGGATAAATTTTGGTGTCACTTTGACTTTGGATAGAAGTAACGGATGCGTAAAAATTGGGCTTTGGGTGTCGGTGGTGCCTTCACACCATAACCCTAGAGGTGCTCTTCACGAAGGCAAGAATTTGCCTTTCTGTAAAAAAAAACTGCAATGATATGCACCTGTCAAACAGGTGCAGAAAAATTGGTCTTTGGGTGTCGGTGGCGCCTTACCACCGTAACCCTATAGAGGTACTCTTGATGAAAGCAAGAATAGGCCTTGCTGTAAAAAATTGCAATGCTATGCACCTGTCAAACAGGTGCAAAAAAATTGGTCTTTGGGTGTCAGTGGCGCCTTCCCACCGTAACCCTATAGAGGTACTCCTGATGAAAGCAAGAATTGGCCTTGCTGTAAAAAATTGCAATGATATGCACCTGTCAAACAGGTGCAGAAAAATTGGTCTTTGTGTGTCGGTGGCGCCTTCCCACCGTAACCCTATAGAGGTACTCTTGAAGGCAAAAAAAATTGCAATAATATGCACCTGTCAAACAGGTGCTGAAAAATTGGTCTTTGGGTGTTAATTGTGCCCATGAAGCCTATACCAAAAACATTCTTCCAGATGAAATGATTGAACACCCTCAAAGCAAGGCAGCCTCGAAGTCCTGCAGAGATTCCACATGCCAAAAACACTTAATCAGTGACATCGACATCACAGGCTTCATAGCTGGTAATCCAGGACTGATTCGTTTTTATAAAAGTCGAACGGTCCATGGAGTCTGTGGACAGATACGTCCTATGATCTGTAATGAAGCCTCCTGCAGCACTGAATGCCCGTTCTGAAAGCACGCTGGATGCAGGGCAGCCCAACAACTCAATAGCATACTGGGCAAGTTCTGGCCAGTGGTCTATTCTCATGACCCAGTAAGCCAGTGGATCTTCAACTGGAAAGCTCTCCATCTCTGCTTTGGCCCCGAGGTAATCGTCCACCATGTGATGCAGACATGGGATGTGAAAGCTGACAGCCCTGGGCAGCGAGGACTAAAAAATTTCCAAAATGTATCACTTAGGCGGATGCCTTCTCCAACGCTCCTCTCTTGACCAACAGAAGACTCAAAACTACGTTTTCCATGACACTGTAACCTACTGGAGTTGGGAAAAACGTTCAATAAAATCCTCTTTAAAATGTTATCTTCTGCACTATCTGTGGGGACGGCATGAGTTCTGAGACCTTTCCCTTATAGCAGTGGTCAAGGAGGGTTGCCAACCAGTAATGATCATTCTCCTTTATGTCACGTATTCTTGGGTCCTTTCGCAGGCTTTGAAGCATGAGGTTGCCCATGTGCCTCAAATTTGCAGAGGCTTGAGAAGCAGACTCCTCGGGGTCACTCAGGATGACAACATCTGGAACGTCCTCCTCCTAGCTACACACTACTCCAAAGAGTCCGGGGGTTGGAAAGCCATCGCTTACAGATTGATGCATGTCTTCCTCTTCTTCGAAACCTGCAAAGGTGCCAGAATCCTCCTCCTCATCCTCCTCCCCTCTCTCCTCCTGTGTGTTCTGTGACATAGGAATGATGGTGTCTGGATAAAGTGGGTCTTGAGAGATAAGGAAGTCCTCCTCTTCCTCCTGCTGTTCTGCCTCCAGTGCCCTGTCCATAATGCCATGCAGAGTCTGCCCCAGCAGGAACACAACAGGGATTGTGTCACTGATACATGCGCTGTCATGGCTCACCATCCTTGTAGCCTCCTCAAATGGTGACAGTACAGTGCATGCATCCTTAATGATCAGCCATTGGCGTGGGGAAAAAAGCCAAGGCGGCCTGAGCCTGTTCTCATACCGTACTCGCACAGGTACTCGTTGACGGCCCTCTGCTGCATGTATAGCGGCTGCAGCATTGCCAAATTAAATTCAAGTTCCACCTGGTGGGGATGTCACAAATCAGGCGGTTTACGGGCAGGTGGAATTCCCGCTGAATTTCAGCCAACCGAGCACTGGCTGTGTATGACCGCCTGAAATGGCTACAGACTCTTCTAGTCAGCTTTAGCACATCTTCCAACCCTGGGTACGTATTTAGGAAACACTGCACCACCAAGTTAAGGACATGTGCCAGGGATGTGTCAACTTTCCCTATCTAAGGGCGAACAGGAGGTTTAAGCCATTATCGCACACCACCATTCCTGGCTCCAGCTGGCATGGTGTGAACCACCTCTGGGCCTGTTCCTGCAGAGCTGCAAGAATCTCTGCTCTGGTGTGGTTCCTGTCCCCTAGACACACCAGCTGAAGCACTGCATGGCACCTATTAGCCTGACTCATGGAATAACCCTTTGAACACTTAGAGGATACCTGATGTTCATAGGACAATTCTGTAGAGGAGGGCATGGAGGTGGTGGAGGAGGAGTGGGTAGAGCTCACAGGTCTGGCATCACCACCAGCTGTAGGGAGACGTGGGGACACAACAAGCTGCAGCACTGAGCCCTGTCCTGCATCCTTCCAAGTTGCAAGCAGCGTTACCCAGTGTGCTGTGAACGAAATATATTTTCCCTGTCCATGCTTGCTGGACCACATGTCAGCAGTAAGGTGGATTAAACGGCTGACTGCCTTGCCTTGCCTGAAAGGCAGAAGTTGGAGAGCCAACAGCTTTGACAAGCTTGCATTTAGACGCTGGGCATGTGGGTGGCAGGAACTGTATTTTTTTTTCCGCTGCAGCAGATGGGGCAGAGAAATTTGACGGCTACAGTCTACAGCTGGTGGTGTGCTGCTGGTAGATGTGCTGCTAGGACCTGGGATACCCTGTGCTATACCATCATCGCTGTCAGTGGAGGCTGCTGAGGGGTAATGACTCGGTATAGCAGGGGTAGACTGAAGTGGGAAAGGAGGAGGGACAGATTTGCGCCCCTTTTGTGTGGCGTTTAGGTGCTCTTGCCAATGGGCTGCGTGGTTTGACATTAAATGCCTTGTTAAGCATGTGGTACCCAAATGGCTGGTGTTTTTGCCCTGTTTGATGTGCCTAAGACACAGTTTGCAGATAGCAACAGTGCGATCTGCTGCAGATGTGCTGAAAAAGACCCAGACAGCTGAGCTTTGGGAAGTGGGCCGGGAGATAACAGCTGCAGAATGTGATGGTGGCTGCTCTCTACTCTTTCTTGATGTTGGCCTCCTTGGGGTTGTGCCGCCTCACCTTCAGTTTCCTCCTCTGCTCTATCTGGCACCCAAGTCGCATCAGGACCTCATCATCATCATCATCATCTCCATCTCCTCCATCTTCATCATCATCATTACCACTGGAGACAACTTGGCAATACGCTGCGGCTGGGGGAACATGGATGCCAGTTTGTCTATCAGTGTTCTCCCCTCTCTCTAGGCTCATGTTCCTGTAATCCTCAACCTCAGAACCAACATCTGAATCCAGTAATGGCTAGGAATCATCAAGGAGCAAGTGGCTGATGCTGTGGTCAAATAACTCAGCTGACTCCTCCGTGGCTGATGTTGGGGCTATGGCAGGAATAGATGTGGATAAGGAGGCAGGTTTATCCACTCTGGCAACTGCAGGGGACATGAGGAAGGTTTAGTAAGCCAGTCCACCACCTCTTCTGCATGCTGTGGCTGGATAGCACGGGCAAACTCACTAAACAGAGGAAATGATGCCCTGCCTGAGGACTGACCACCATGTCCACCTTTGCCTGTGGACACATTTGTTGCTGGCCCTCTTACAGTGCCAAGGGAACTTTTGCCTCTCCTTGTTGTCCTCCCAGACATTATTGGGAGGGAGGGGGCGGTGCTTATTAGCAAATGTAAAGAAGAAGTGGAAATCTGTACGTAGATGCACTTTAATCAATGTAAAGTGGTGTTTGGTGCACTTTAATTTGAGTACTCACACTACACAGACACACTCCACGGATACACTATAATATACTGCAATATAATGCGTCAAATGTACTGTGACGCACAGAACTATATGGCGTTAAACTTGCATTAATGCACACATAAGTAAATGGCGTTAAACTTGCAGTAACGCACACAACTATATGGCGTTAAACTGGCAGTAACGCACACAGAATTATATGGCGTTAAACTGGCATTAACGCACACATAAGTAAATGGCGTTAAACTTGCCGTAACACACAAAACTATATGGCGTTAAACTGGCAGTAACGCACACAAAACTATATGGCGTTAAACTGGCAGTAATGCACACATAACTATATGGCGTTAAACTGGCAGTAACGTACACAGAAGTAAATGGCATTAAACTTGCAGTAACGCACAAAAACTATATGGTTTTAAACTGGCAGTAACACACACAGAACTATATGGCGTTAAACTGGCAGTAATGCACACAGAACTATATGGTGTTAAACTGGCAGTAACGCACACAGAAGTAAATGGCATTCAACTGCCAGTAATGCACACAAAAGTAAATGGCATTAAACTTGCAGTAACTCAATCAAATAGACGGTGTTCAACCGTCACTACATTGATGCTATCTGAACTGTCCCTACTCCAGCTATACACTAATGTAAAGATTAGTGACACGGTCTCACTACACTACACTGGAACTATCTGAGCTGTCCCTATTCTACATATACACTAATGTATGTATGAATGACACAGTCTCACTACACTACAGTGAAACTATCTGAGCTGCCCCTACTCTAGCTGTACACTATGCAAAGCTGAATGATGGTCCTCCTCACTGCACTTACACAATCCCTAGACTGACACTAAACTAATATTCTACACTGACAATTGAAGCACACTAGCACAGTATAGCACACTAACTAACTAATAGCACTGAACAGAGCCCTGTTCTATCTCTCTCCACACCAAAATTACACTGAAAATGACTGCCATTGAAAGAATACTTTTATAATGTGGGGCGGGAATGAGCCATGATTGGATAAAGTCAGGATAGCAGTGTCCAATCATGACTCTGACAGTGCTCTGTGCCCTGATTAGCTGAAGCTTTCACTGCTTCATCCAATCAGGGCTTGCAATGCACTGTTCAGCATTGCAATGCATTGTGGTCCGTTCGGGGGGCCGAACAAACGGTCGAACATCCCGTTTGTTCGGCTGTTCACCGAACAACGAAAGTTCGGCCCAAACTTATGCTCGGGCCGAAGCATTCACCCATCCCTAGTGGTGAGCTGTGTCCCTTGGTGCATCACCGATCAGGGTAAATAGCCAGTGACATAGGCTCTTTACCATGTGATCAGCTATGTCCAATCACAGCTGATCCCATGTAATCAAATAACGGTTATTGGCATTTCCTTTCCTCAGTGCTGTCAGTGTCTGAGGAAATAAAAGCTGATAACCGGCTTTCCAGTTACAGGGGACATTTACACTGATCATCAGTGCCCACCAATGCAGCCTCATCAGTGCCCATCAATGCAGCCTATCAGTGGCCATTAGTGCAGCCTACCTATTGCCATCAGTGCAGCCTCATCCTTGCCCATGAATGCAGCCTATCAGTGCCCATCAGTGCAGCCTTATCAGTGCCCACCAGTGCAGCCTCATCGGTGCTCATCAATGCAGCCTATCAGTGGCCATCAGTGCAGTCTATCAGTGCTCATCAGTGCAGCCTCATCAGTGCTCATCAATGTAGCCAATTAGTGTCCATCAGTGCATCCTATCAGTGCCCAGCAGTGCAGCCTCATCAGCTCACATCAGTGAAAAATACAAATTACTTATTTGCAAAATTGTATAACAGAAACTAAGAAAGGGTTTTTCTTTTCAACTTTTCGGTCTTTTTTCGTTTGTTTAGCAAAAAATAAAAAACCCAGCGGTGATTAAATACCACCAAAAGAAGTTCTCTTTCTCAAAAAAAAAATGATTAAAATTTCATATGGCTACAGTGCTGTCATTTAAAGTGCAACATCTCTGAAAGTTGAAAATTGACATGGGCAGGAAGTGGGTGAAAGTGCCCTGTATTGAAGTGGTTAAAGTAGTTACTAAAGGCTTAGTGGTTTTTACTTTACAGTGACACTAAACTCTGTTTTAAAATTATATATACTCTATCCAAGTATGTACAGTATTCCTAATTTTAAAAAGTCCTTTCTATTGCTCTCAGCCTCCTCCAGAGCTCCTGTTTTTTATTGCTGTGATCTGATTTCCTGTTAGAGGGTGGCTACATTTGTTCTGGTCCCAATGTTTGCAGGAACGTAGCCGCATTCTCTTGCTTGCTCCTTAGACGAAGTAGGGACTATGGACCCTTGTCCCCCAACACTTATATGCCACACTGGGTCCTCTATGCTCTGCACTGTCCCCTTAACTTCTGGGTTGCAGATGAGACAGTGAAGTTTGGGGGGCGTTTGACTCCTGTAGCTGTCTGGGAGGATTGGCGGGGTTCACCAAGCGTGTGTTTGCATGGGTACAATGAGCGCACATGTACAGGTGTCTCCTTTGTAGTAGTAGGTTAGGCAAATGGAGGTGGGTGCAGCTGTCTGGCAACCAAGAAAGGTGAATTTTCAAGAAAGTAGACTATGCATTATATGTAAGGCTGGACATCCTGAGCTAAAATGAAAACAAATGGGTTTAGTATCACCCACGTCATTTATCAAATAAAAAGATACTTATTTGTTTTTATTACTTTGTTTTTATACACTTTGAGATCATAACACCCATAGAAAAACAAACACATAAACCACAACTTTAACAGTTATATACTGCCAACATTCACAATTACTGTGCAAAAAGAAACATGCCTATGGGTACGGGGAAAGCAGTGATACTGATTTCCAGTAAACCTTACAATGTATTATTTTCTGTAAGATTAAACTCTGTAAATGTCTGCTTACATATGTACAGCTGTGTTCAAAATAATAGCAGTGTGTTTAAAAAAGTGAATAAAGCTCAAAATCCTTCTAATAGCTTTTATTTCCATGCACACAAATGCATTGGGAACACTACACATTCTATTCCAAATCAAAATATGAAGAAAAATATATCAAATTTGTGTTGTTCCTCTAAAAAATTGAAGAAAAGTGAATATTAGACTGTAAAAAAAATTAGCAGTGTTTGTATTCTTCTTTACAAACTCAAATATTTACTATATAAACTGAAAAATGTTTGAAGGTTTTGCTTTCCTTTGAATCACTTAACTAATATTTAGTTGTATAACCACTGTTTCTGAGAACTGCTGTACATCTGTGTTGCATGGAGTCAACCAACCTCTGGCACCTGTGAACAGGTATTCCAGCCCAGGATGATTGGACTACATTCCACAGTTCTTCTCTATTTCTTGGTTTTGCCTCAGAAACTGCATTTTTTTTATGTCACCCCACAAGTTTTCTATTGGATTAAGATCCGGGGATTGGGTTGGCCACTCCATAACGTCAATCCTGTTGGTCTGGAACCAAGATGTTGCACATTTACCGGTGTGTTTGGGGCCGTTGTCTTGTTGGAACACGCATTTCAAGGGCATTTCCTCTTCAGCATAAGGCAGCATGACCTCAAGTATTCTGATGTATTCAAACTGATCCATGATCCCTGGTATGCGATAAATAGGCCCAACACCGTAGTATGATAAACATCCCCATATCATGATGCTTGCGCCACCATGCTTCACTGTCTTCACAGTGTACTGTGGCTTGAATTCAGTGTTTGGGGGTGGTCTGACAAACTGTCTCCGGCCACTAGACCCAAAAAGAACAATCTTATTTTCATCAGTCCACAAAATGTTGCACCATTTCTCTTTAGGCCAGTCAATGTGTTCTTTGGCAAATTGTAACCTCTTCAGCACATGTCTTATTTTCAACAGTGGGACTTTGCGGGGGCTTCTTGCAGATAGCTTGGCTTCACATAGGTGTCTTCTAATTGTAACAGTACTCACAGGTAACTTTAGACCTTTGATCTTCCTGGAGCTGATTGCTGGCTGAGTCCTTGCCATTTTGGCTATTCTTCTATCCATTAGAATGGTAGTTTTTCGCTTTCTTCCACATCTTTCAGGTTTTGGTTGTCATTTTAAAGCATTTGCGATCATTTTAGCTGAGCAGCCTATCATTTTCTGCACTTCTTTATACGTTTTCCCCTCTCCAATCAACTTTTTAATCAAGGTACGCTGTTCTTCTGAACAATGTCTGGAATGACCCATTTTCCTCAGAATTTCAGAGGGAAATGCACTGTAACCAGCATGTACATTTGCTGCCTTCCTTCCATAAATAAGGGCAATAATTGCCACCTGTTTTTCAAAGAATCCTTACTAATTGAACTCCACACTGCTATTATTTTTAACATGCCCCTTTCAATTAGTGATTCAATTACACAGAATCAGCAGCATGCATGTCATGACTGTTGGGTCTGTTAGATTTCTCTACTACACCTGCTAGTAAATTATTTGCCATTTAGAAATATAATTTCTACCAAAAACAATGATTGATCAGGTTAGTGATGTCTGACTCCTATTATTTTGAACACAACTGTATATACAGTGGCGGCCCATCCATGAGGGGCGCAGGGCCGCCACCCCAATCCATGCGTCTGGCCCCTAATCTCCATGCAGGGTGCTGGATGCATGGATTTCAATGGGGTTTTTTTCTTTTTGGAAACACATGATTAGAGCCTGAGGTTCTAAATGGCTTAAAAAAAGGGTAGGCTCAGGGCGCTCCAGCCAAACAGAAAGCGGGTCCTGAGACCCAATTGGCCAAGGAGTCTTAGGAGGCTGGGAGGAGAAGCAACATCTGTTCTGCCGGGAGGAGAAGCCCCGGCTCTCCCTCGGCTGGAGCGAGGAGCAGCAGCCCCAACCCTCGTCCTCGATCCTCATCATCTCCTAAAGTAAGGCTGCCTTCTCATCCGTCTGCGGGGGGGGGGGGTTGGATGGAGGTGCGAGTGAGGGGGGGAAGGTTTGTTTTCCAGCCCCCAAAATATTGAGCACCAGCCTCCACTGTGTGAGTGTGTTTGTCTGTGTGTATATATATATATATATATATATATATATATATAGTGACATTATGCGAGGTGCAATAGTGGACGGGTGTTATTTGTCTCCTCACATGCGTTCACTTGGAGTGGACTGGTGAGAATCCGAACCGGGTTTTGCCAGCCACCGTAGCAGAGTTGGTTCTGGCCCGGAGTTTTTGGTCCACCCAAATCCCTCTCCAGCTGCATATAATGACTAGGAAGAGATCTCACCCTGGGACACAGTATGCTAGACTGAGGGAGCTAAGAGCATGAGTTTGGTTGGTCTAAAGACTGCAAAAGGTAAAGGTTTGCATTTGTTTGTTTGAAGGTGTCAGGGACAAGCCTGACATCGTATAGAAAGGTATCCTGTCTGTATTTGTTTAGCACCGGATGGCAAGGTTTTGTTTTTGCTTTTTTTTGTTTTAAAACTTGCAACCTTTTACCAAAATGTACCTGTCAGACAGCCAGATTTTAAGAAAGTTTGCCTACAAGCTGCCTTCTTCCCAGGAACGTTGATCCACACTAGCTAATCTCCCAGACGTGGTGGAGTTCAGCGAGGCAACTTTCCAAGATGGAGGAAATGTTGAAGGCCCTGCTGCAAGTCAATGCAGCCCAGTGGGAAACCAAACGTCAGGTTGCAGAGACCGCTGCAGCACATCAAGCAGCTCAGTGGGAAACCAACCGTCAGGTCAGAAAGGCCGCTGCAGCACAACACGCAGCTCTGCAGGAAACCAACCTCCGTGTCGCAGAGGCTGCTGCAGCTCAGCGAGAGGAGAGTCGCCAGGCTATCGCAGCACAACAAGCGGCTCAACAGGAGATGAACCGACTGTTTGCGGAGGCCCTGCTGGAGTTAAAAAAGGGGACCGCACATCCCGTGACAGTGGAACCAAAGTTGGTACGCGCTTCATATCACATGCAGAAGATGACACCTGCGGATGACGTGGAGGCGTACCTCTCGACTTTTGAAAGAGTCGCTCTTCGCAAAGGATGGCCAAAGGAACAGTGGGCAGGACTGTTAGCTCCATTCTTGACCGGTGAACCCCAAAAAGTCTATTTCGATGTGGAACCAGATAAGGTCCAGGACTATGAGACTCTAAAAGCAGAGATACTCACACGCCTAGGGGTCACCATGGCAGTCTGGGCCCAACGTGTACATCAGTGGACCTACCGCACCGACAAGCCACCCCGCTCGCAGATGTTCGACCTGGTCCACCTCACCAGGAAGTGGCTACAGCCGGAGACTTTGCCATGTCATGGACCGCTATCTTCAGGCGCTCCCTGTTTCTTTGAAGAAATGGGTCAGTCATGGGGACCCGCCAACGAACTTGTGGACCTTGTCGAGAGATACACGGTGACTGAGGACTTCTTGAACTCATCTGTGCACCATTTCGGTGTGACGAGGGGCAAAAGGGCCCCCAGCGGATCCGGTAAGACTGTCCCAACACTCAAGGGCATCGGGAAGATTATTAAAACTGCTGTAATGACTAACAAGACTATGGGCTCTAGACCTGGAGACTGGCCAAAGAAGCCAGGAAGGTCTTGGGGACCCTTGGGAGTACTGGGTATAGAGCATATACAGTGTTACCGATGCCATGCATTGGGCCATATTGCTGCCAATTGTCCCCTAAATGATGAACCCATGCAATGCGATTATACGTATGTGTATAGATGCCTTTCTCTTTTTACACAGGTTGCATGTAAAACATTATGTTTAGGTCGCATGGAGAAGCAGATGTGTGTGTGATTTCTATTGATGGGGGACCAGTCACTGCACTGCTGGACTCTGGTAGTGTGGTAACATTGGTCAAAAGCAGTTGTATAAATCCTGCAAGGTTACACCCTAGCACTGTCGGGGTCATCTGCATCCATGGGGACACTTGTGACTACCAGACAGTGCTAGGGTAATAATTTGTTGTATCAGGTGGTAAACGCGGGGAGGATGAAGTAGAACAGTTAATGATCCCCAAACCCTTTCACAGGATGTTGCTAGATCTGGCCCATGGACAAGTAATGGGGGTACAGCTGGGTATGTAGAAGACCAGGGAGAGAATAACCCAGAGATTCTTCTGGCCCGGGTTGCATGCCGATGTCAGAGAGTATTGTGAATCCTACCCTGAGCGTCAACTCTCTGCGCCCTCGCCCCATTTTTGTAGTCCACTTGTTCCACTGCCCATAATTGAAGTGCCATTCAAAAGAATTGGCATGGATCTCATGGGACCTGTAATAAAGTCGGCCCGGGGACACCAGCACATCCTAGTAATACTAGACTATGAGACCCACTATCCTGAAGCCATACCCTTGCGGAACACCTCCGCAAAGACTATAACCAAGGAGTTGGTCCATGTATTTAGTTGGGTGGGGATCCCTAAAGAAGTCTTAATTGATCAGGGCACCTCATTTATGTCCCGTGTAACCAAGGAATTGTGCAAGTTGTATAAAATTTCCCATCTCCGTTCCTCGGTCTACCACCCCCAAACGGATGAACTTGTGGAGAGGTTTAATAAAACACTCAAAAGCATGTTGAAAAAGGTAGTGGAAAAAAAATGGGAGAGATTGGGATATGTTGCTGCCGTATCTCATGTTTTCCCTACGAGATGTTCAGCAAGCATCTACGGGGTACTCCCCATTTGAACTCTTGTTTGGTAGACATCCCCGGGGATTGTTAGATGTCGCCAAAGACATGTGAGAGGTCACCCCTCATAGAAGCATCATCGAGCATATTTCCTTGATGCAGGATCAAATTGCAGCGATCCTGCCCCTGGTATGAAAGCATATGGAATGAGCTCAGGAGGCTCAGAGAAAGGTTTATAATCGGGGTGCTAAGACCCGAACTTTCAACCCCGGGTATAGAGTACTGGTGTTGGTCCCCACTGTTGAAAGTAAATTCCTCGCAAAGTGGCAGGGCCCCTTTGAGATTAAGGAAAGAGTAGGGGAAGTAAATTACAAAGTTTACCAGCCGGGGAAAAGGAAGCCAGAACAAATCTATCATGTTAACTTCTTAAAACCATGGAAGGACAGAGAGGCTTTGTTGGCCGTACTACTTCCTAAAAAAGATAGGGTATCAATGACCCCGGACACCCCCCTGATGGAATCCTTGTCAGTAGCCCAACAAAAGGACTTAAAGAGTTTGTGAACAAAAATAGAGACTTTTTCTCCCCTTTGCCCAGACTGACCACAGTGATTCAACATGACATAATCACAGAGCCAGGTGTTCGAGTAAATGCCTGAGAATACCCGAGAATACCTGAGGCTAGGCGCGAGGCAGTAGCAAAGGAGATAAAAAACATTTTAGAGTTGGACGTGATAGAGAAGTCCCACAGTGACTGGTCGAGTCCCATAGTTCTGGTCCCAAAGCTCGATGGCACTATCCGGTTCTGTAACGACTTTAGAAGACTGAATAGCTTGTCCAAGTTTGATGCGTACCCCATGCCTCGGGTTGACAAACTTGTGGATCGTTTGGGAGGGGCCTGGTACATAAAAACCCTGGACCTAACTAAGGGCTATTGGCAGATACCCCTAACAGAGTCAACCAAGGAGAAAACAGTCTTTTCTACTCCCGAGGGCGTAGAGTAGAGTTTTCCAGTACAAACGAATGCCGTTTGGTCTGCATTAGGCTTGTGCACTGCGGAAAAATTTGTTTGTTTTTGTTCTGTTGTTTTTTTTAATTTTTTTGGAAATTTGGGAATTCAAAAAATTCAGAATTCGGAAATTCAAAATTTCGGGATTCGGAAATTTGTGAATTTGGCAATTCAGCAATTCGAAAATGCCGAAATTAGATATTCGGAAATTCTAAAATAAGAAAGAACATTTGAAAAAATGACTAACTAATAACTAACTATTAAATTATAGGTATTGGAATTTCCTTGAAAATAGGGCTGTTAGTGAACTTAAATATGAAATTTATCACTAACAGCCATATTTTAAGGAAATTTCAATAACTATAATTTAATAGTTATTTATTAGTTAGTTATTATTTCAAATGTTCTTTCTTATTATTAAACTAGAGGTGATCCAGAAGTGGCCCCAACCCCCCACTAAAAAGCAGGTGCGTGTGTTCCTGTGGATCACGGGGGACTATAGGCGCTTCATACCGGACTTTGCCACCATTGCCATTCCCCTGACGGACCTGACAAGGGGCAGAGGGTCGGTTATGGTGAAGTGGAGCCCGGAAGCCGAGAAGGCATTCCAGAAGCTAAAGCGAGCCCTGTGTGTACAACCAGTGCTTGTGACCCTAAACTTCACCAAAGAATTTGTGGTGCAGACTGACGCTTCTGATGTGCATTTAGGGGCGGTACTGTCCCAGATCAGAAACGGGGAAGAGCACCCAATTGCATGAGAAAAATTATGCTATAGTCAAAAGGGAGTGTCTCACTATTAAATGGGCCTTGGAAAGCCTGAAATATTATCTATTGGGCAGGCCGTTTAGACTGGTCACCGCCCATTCCCACCTGAAGTGGATGTGCGATAACAGGGAGAAGGATAGTTGGGTGACAAGGTGGTTTTTGGCCCTACAGCCCTGCAAGTTCACAGTAGAACATAGGGTGGGAAAGCTGCAGAACTATGCAGATGGCCTTTCCCGGTTCCACTGTATGTGTGTAGCAGTTGCTCAGCCGCAGGGGCTTGAGCGTGCGGGGGGGCATGTGATGTTATTCAAGGTGCGATAGTGGATGGGCGTTATTTGTTGCCACGCATGCGTTCACTTGGAGTGGACTGGTGAGAGTCCAAGCCAGGTTTTGCCAGCCACCGTGGCAGAGTTTGTTCCAGCCTGGAGTTTCTGGTCCACCCAAATCCCTCTCCAGCTGCATATAACGACCAGGAAGAGATCTCACAGGAGCTCACCCTGGGACTCAGTATGCTAGACTGAGGAAGTTAAGAGCATGAGCTCTAAAGACTGCAAAAGGTAAAGGTTTGCATTTATTTGTTTGAAGGTGCCAGGGACAAGCCCAACATCGTATAGAGAGGTATCCTGTCTGTATTAGTTTAGCGCCGGACAGCAAGGTTTTGTCTTTGCTATTTTTGTTTGTTTTAAAACCTGCAACCTTTCACCAAAATAAACCTGGCAACCAGACAGATTTTAAGAAAGTTTGCCTACAAGCTACCTTCTTCCCAGGAAAGGTGATCCACACAAGCTAATCTCCCAAAATATTCTCGATTTATATCACAGCCATTGTTGTCATCGTTATGAAGTCAGACACAATTAGATATTTAAAGCCCAACTCCAGAGAATAAAGTCCAATGTGCATCAATGATATTACTTCTTAGTCTTATTTTAAACACCTCTTCCTGACATCCAGGGCTGTCTTTAAGGCAGGGCAAAAGGGGCATCTGCCCTGGGCCCTGTAATTGTTGTGGGGCCTAAAGCAGCTACCTCATACTTACCAACTATCCTGTTTTAAATTCCCTTGTCCCTTGAAGTTTTAGTCCTGTGCTGTGTCCTGATAGTGAAGTTGTGCTGCTAATTCTGCCCAGCTCTGCCCTATTGTTGTGTATAGATGACTCACCTGCAGACCCTATGTTTACATGTAAATAACTGGCATTGATATGTAAATAGCGGTGGCATTCATATGTAAATAGTGGCGGCCGGCGGCAATGATATGTAAATAGAGGCGGCATTCATATGTATATCATGCCCCCCTGAGGTCATATCCACCATCACCTATACTGAATTCTACCCACTGGGAAGGTAAAAGGGCATGCTTGAAAGTCCTACCTGCAACTGTGGTCATTAAGTCTACCATCAGCCTGTTCGGCAAAGGTAAGCAAATTGGTTAGGGGGAAGATAGTGTGGGGTGTGCAGAGAAGGAATTACAGTTTGGGGTGCAAAGGTGAGCAAGGAGGGGATGTATAGAGGTAAGGAAGGTGGGTGCAAAGATGAGCAGAGGAGGCAGGAAGAGTTAAAGGGGGGTTTGGAGTGGAGAGGGAAGGAGCGGTTTTGGGTGCAGAGGTTAGCAGGGGTTTTAAATGCAAAGGTGTACTGACAGGGTGGATAAAGATGTAGGTCGCGTGTAGGGCAGCTCATTCATTATAATGGGCTGATCTATGTGCTAGAAATGTGGAAGAAAGTCCCTAACCCTTTTCCAACATCACACAGTGCCGCAGCACATCAGCAGATGCGTGAGGGTGTCATTCACAATTGATGGCACTGCTGTGTATCTGCTTAAGGGCAGCACATTTCTGTGGTGTCAGGAAAGTGATTTTGCGCTCCCAACACGCCGGCTAAATGTTTCAATTACATTGGTGGTTAGTGTAAATCTTCTCAGTACATTTGGGCTTGGTTTAGAATCACTTCATTCACACTAGTGGCCAGTGTGAATGTCCCCCTTACATTAGTGGTCAGTGTAAAACCCTCCTTACATTGGTGGTTACTGTGAATGCTTCTATTACATTAGTGGTCAGTGTAAACCCCTATTACATTGGTGGCCAGTGTTGAAACTCCTCCTTATATTGGTAGTCGGTAAAAAAAAATCAGCTTTGCCATTGATCACACCCTCCCCTCACCGCAGCACTGCCACTGAGCCCAGGAGTTCTAGGATCCCTAGGAGTTTTCTGTTTATTGATGGGTCTCCTCGCCTCCCCAGTCCATGGTGTGCAGGCAGTGAGGAGATGATGTGCTGTAACCTCTCACAACCAATCAGTGACCAGTAATGATGTGCAGTAACCTCTAGCATCCAATCAGTGAGCAGTATTGATGTATAGTAATCTCTAGCAACCAATCAAAAAGCAGAAATCAAGTGCTGTAACCTCTAGCAACTAATCAGTGAGCCGTAATGTGTGCTGTAACCTCTAGCAACCAGTCAGTAAACGGTAATGATATGCTGTAATCTCTGGCAACCAATCACAATCTCTGCCTGATCTGATTCAGCAAACTGATTTTGAGTCTAGCTGCTATTTATTTTATGTCTCAGATCAGGTGAAGAGCGAAATTGCATGGGGGGGGGGGGCGGGCTTGGCAAGAAAATGTTTGCCCAGGGTCCAATAAATATTAAAGATGGCCCTGCTGCCATCCTGCAGTGTAACAGTTCAAAGTCACACTTTATGAACATAGCTGACTTCTGACCCCAGAGACCAGGCAATTTTTCTTGCTTGTTATCTTCATGGGCGCTGGTCCCCTCACTGGACCCGTG
The DNA here is from genome assembly GCA_018402905.1 of Glandirana rugosa. NCBI lineage: Eukaryota > Metazoa > Chordata > Amphibia > Anura > Ranidae > Glandirana > Glandirana rugosa. Next base: position 68,853 of record BLSH010185965.1, read on the forward strand.
AGCTCTCCTGCCTCTGCAGCCTATAAGAGAGGACCTGGTCACTAGAAGGGTCGTCTCCACCAATAGCAGGTGTGCACATCTCAATTTATATTCTGCCACAGTGCCTGTGTGCCGGGATGACTGCTCTCCTGTGTATCCCGGGGAGAAGATGCCAGCAGCAGCAAGGGACCTCACTGGTTTCAGACCTTTGGAACTGAGGTAAATATTTTTGCCTTTAAGTGATTTCAAAGCCTAAACATTTTTTTACCTTAATGCATTACTTGTATTAAGGTAAAAAATGTTTAGGCATCAGCATCACCCCCTCAGCCCCCCTTTTACTTACCTGAGCCCTCATTTGATCCAGCGATGTGCACATCTGAAGGTCTTTTCTTCCCCTTACTTCCATGTCTCACTAACTTTGCTGGAGCCTCTGTCAATCAAAACCAGTGACTAGAGAGTGGGAAGCGGGGCTGAGTCCCACTGTCTGTGTCAATGGACGCAGTAGCGGGGATCGGGTACGAGCACGCACGAGTGCCACCATGGGCTTCCTATTGGGGCACTGGACAGAGGGGAGGGGCCTGGAGTGCCAGCGGGGTGGCCGCTTTGAAGCCAAAGCCGGGTGCCCACACTTGTAATGCCAGCGCTGCCGAGGGAAGGGGGAGAAGAGCGAGCCCTCGGATGACCGCATCTCTGGACCCTGGGACAGGTGAGTGTCCGATTGTTAAAAGTCAGCAGCTACACTTTTTGTAGCTGCTGACCTTTAATTGGGCGGAACTCCGCTTTAATGCAGAGAATGCATTAAGAACTGGTGCACACCACAATTTCTGTTCTGGATGCATTTCTGCATGTGTGTTTTTGATGTATTCCAGTGAATTTTTTATGCTTTTTTTCCCCCTTTTTTCCTCATATTGGTCGAGGACATGTGTATACCAGATGCATTCCAAAAAATATGCAGCATGTTCTATATCTGTTGACTGCACTTGAACGCATGGCACTGGTGTGAACTTGGGCTATTGAAATACATGGAAAACATTATGCATGCATTTTTGATCCACATTAAAAATGCACTGGACTGCATCTGGTGTGAACCAGCCCTAAGGTAATAAAACATTCTAAAGTGGTTGTAAACCCTTACACTCAGTGAAGTGACTGGTCTTAGGTGGGAGGCAGGGATGAAACAAATCCTCCTACATAAGTTATACCTGTTTATCTGCTCTCTTCTCTTCTCTACATCCATTGAAACTCCAGGACTAATAAAGCTTGTCTGAGCTATCAGAAAAAGGGGTAGAGAGTTGAAGTTACACTGTGAGATCTGAGAGCTGATTGGAGGGAAGGGGCACACACCCCTTCACACAGCACACAGGAACAGAGCTGAGGCTATCAATCAGCTTGAGATCGACCCCTGTTACCATTTTTTTCTTGGTGTCAGGAAAACTTGTCAGAAAGGACTGATAGCAGAGGAACAAAGCAGCAGACAGAAATGACACTTAGTGCTCTTAATTGAGACAAGCACACACTTTAGAGGGATATGCTTTGTTCATATTTCATGTCTGAGGTTTACAACCACTTTAAGCCTCATCAATCATTTTAAGAGCTCATCCTGATAGCAACCAACCAGATCTCTACTTTCATTATTTTCACTTTATTTACCATCTCCACTTTTCTGCTTGCTTTCTTCCAGTTTATGTTTTCCAGATCAACCTTGAGAATATGTAGCCAAATATACGGAAGAAATGCAATCAGTTAAAATATTGCTAATGATCATTTTTTTCGTTGTTGTTTGCATGCGATTGAGTGCTCTTTGCATTTCACTACAGTCACTAAGCTAAGCGAAAATTCTATTGGCCTTTAATAAATAAACCCCACATCAAGAGTGCCGGCCCCATCCTCCTTGTTAAACTCCAAGTATAGGTCTACTTTTACTAACTAGTAATAATGATTATTTGTCATGGCATGAAGTATTTCCAACAAGATGGAAGATCTGTCTGGTTGTTTAGTGATTTAACATTGTTTCCATTAACCACCAATGCTATAATTATTTGTGTCTAAGTTAAACTTGATGGCCACAATAAAATGTGAAATAGCAATATTTATAACAAGATTTAATTTAACAGCAATAAATGTAATTACCAAAAACAGCTTGTAGAATGTAATTTTTTTTAACCACTTCAGCCCCAGAAGGTTTTACCCCCTTAATGACCAGGCCATTTTTTGCGATATGGCACTGCGTAATTTTAACTGACAATTGCGCAGTTGTGCAGCGTTGTACCCAAATAAAATGAATGTCCTTTTTTTCCACAAGTAGAGCGTTCTTTTCATGCTATTTGAACACCTCTGCGGTTTTTATTGTTTGCACTATAAACAAAAAAAGACTGACACTTATGACGAAAAAAACAACATTTACTTTCTGCTATAACATACATCCAATAAAAAAATTTAAAAAAATCAAATTTCTTCAATTTAGGCCAATATGTATTCTGCTACAATATTTTTGGTAATAAAAATTCCCAATAAATGTATATTGATTGGTTTGCGCAAAAGTTATAGCTTCTACAAACTAGGGGATAGATTTATGGCATTTTTATTTATTTTACTAGTAATGGTGGCAGTAAGTGATTTTTAGCGGGACTGCGGCATTGCGGCGGGCAAATGAGACACCTAACTGACACTTTTGACACTTTTTTGGAAACCAGTGACATTACTACAGTGATCAGTGCTAAAAAATATGCACTGTTACTGTACTAATGACACTGGTAGGGAAGGGGTTACCATCAGGAGCGATCAAAGGGTTAAGTCAGTGTGTCCCAAGGAGGTGCTTGCTAACTGTGTGGGGGATGGTCTGACTGGATGAAGACAGTGATCGGTGTCCCTGCTTAGCAGGAACACAAGATCTTATCTTCTTCCCTGTCAGAACTGTGATCTGCCTTCTTCACATAGGCAGATCGCCGTTCTGCTTCTGTGGGGAACGATTGTGGGTGGCCGGCGGACATTGGATCCGCCGGACCCGCTGATTGGCTCCCCCTCTGTCTAATCAGTGCGCGTGTGCCCCCCCCATGTCTACTGCATGAAATGACGTACAGGTACATTGTTTCGCACAATAGAGCCGCCCTGCCACTGTACATGTGCGGTAGGTGGTCTTGCAGCGGTTAAATATTCCAGTCATTTATATATATATATATATATATATATACCATATGGAATTCCTTGTGTATCCAGATGTGATCACTTTAGGATCTTTAGCATTCCATGCTTTTCCTTTAGTCCTGATGTACGTTATTGGGTTTGTCCTTTGGAAGTAAATCTCCCACACTTAAGCCCCGTACACATGGGCCGAATGCCAGGCGACATCGGCCGGTTCAATAAATACCAGCCGACATTCGGCCCGTATGTATAGCAGCCATTTGGCTGCCTTCTGTCTGACAAGCATGCTGGAAAACCAATAGCCGACCGGCTTCCATTCATCACTCTTAGCCAATGGTAGAGAGCACTGATCAAAGTGTTCTGGTGGGGGGGGGGGGCATCCCCCTGTCAGAACACAACAGCTCAGTGGGGGAGATCGCTGTACTAACGTCGGATTGTTAGTAAAGCGGCTCCGACCCCACTGTGTTGAATGGAAAAAACTCATAGTATGTACCAGGCTTAACAGGGTTGCAGTAAGTATGTACTTCTGTCCAGGGTTGTAACATTTTTTGTGTCTGTAGCGCCCTCTAGTGTGTGCTACTAGAAATGTAGTGCAGGCAAAACATAGTCTGTCTCTGGGATAAACCTGAGTCATTGAATCTGGGTCAGGGTTATTAGAGGCCAGGGCTGGATGACTCATCCTGACAGCTCTATGGTGTCCCCTACATTTCTAGAATTTTGGAGAATGTTCTAGAAAATAGTGGGCGGAGGCTAAGAGGGGTTGCCTTGAATATTTAGGGGCCCTTGGCCAACTTCTCAGGTTGGGGGTCTGGCAGGGAGCCATAGAAGCCTTTAAATAGACATGAGCCATACCAGCGGGAGAGTTCGGGTGGAAGATGGAAAAGCAGTGCTGAGGGAGGCTGTCCATGGCCCTTGAGGGACACCTTACCGGGGGTGTTTACATCGGGCTGGAGCTCAGGAGGCTGGCCTGAAAGGACCCCACCACAGGAGGCAGTTGGAGGGATTCAAGCCAGAGAGGCAGTGGAGAGAGCAAAGAGAGACAGTGAGTAGATCAGCAGGGCCAGACAAGGGGAGAGACTGCCAGCTGTAATAGTGCTCTTTTGAAGCATTGTTAACCTTGCTCTGGGGAACCTCCATGTGTGTGCCAGTCAGGAGGACTGGGAAGAGAGAAGCAGCCAGGTGAGGCTGGTGGCAGACAGGCAGCCTAGCATTTTCTGTAGGAACTGAGATCAATGGCCACAGGGAAGCAGAAGGAGATGTGACTCCATATGTGCTACTTTTTAAGGAACTGAGAGTTCCTGCCTGTAATGGGCTGCTACTGAACTGACAAAAAGCCTGTCAGTTCCCTCAGGAGTGAACCAGCAGAAGCCATGCAAAGAGGAACAAAGTTTATGCAGGTGGAAGGAAGAAGAGGAGTCTATAAATAGGGAGAAAGTGTCCCTAAAGTCCAATTGTTGTCACACTGGGCATCCTATAATCCCTTAACCCATCCAAGTTATCATCTCCTAATAAAACTACAAAACAAGCCAGAGACTGGCTGTGCAGCAGTGGGGAACCCTTTCACTTGCAGCCCCTACGGGGATAGCGCTACATGTCCATAACCCCCCAGCACCCAGTTTTTATTCGTCTTTATACACTCCTGTTATCCTGTTTTCTGGAAATTATTTTTTCCCCTAATCTTGCTTTCTTTTCTTTTATGTTCATGTAGTCCTCGGCATATAGGTTTTTTCATTGTGCCTTCATGCTTCACTTGTGTTATAGTGATTTTAATCATTACCACTATGTGCACTTGCAAGACCCCTTTCACACTGAGGCGCTTTACAGGCGCTATTTAGCTGAAAATAGTGCCTGTAAAGTGCCTCAAAAGTCACACCCCATCCACCCCAATGTGAAAGCCTGAGTGCCGCTCCTCCACCGCCCCTGCCCATTGAAAACAATGGGGTAGCGTTTCCGAAGCGGCTGCACACCGCCTTGGAAGTGTGGAGAGCGGGCACTTTTAACCCCGTTTTGACCCCTTGTGGGGTGTTAAGCCTGCATTCACATAGGGGCAACCCGACTTCGGCGCGACTTCACTAGGCAATTTCAGCGCGACTTCCAGCGCGACTTCAAGGACCTCAAGCGACTTTACAACACGACTTTTGCCAGACGACTTTGCCTTGACCAGTCAGAGAAGGGAGGGAGGGGGCCTAAAAATAAATTCTATTCTTTTAACTGTAAAGTCGCTTCCATGTAGGTGGGGATCCGACTTGGAGGCGACTTCTATTGAATCCTATGGGCACAAGTCGGATAGAAGTCGCCTAGAAGTAGTACAGGAACCTTTTCAGAAGTCGCCTTGAAGTCAGAGTGACTTCAGTCGTGTATATTAAGACGGCTCCCATTCATTTCAATGGGATTTCAAATGTCAAGCGACTTGGGGCGACTTGAGGCAACTCAAGTCGGATTGCAAGTCGCCCCTGTGTGAACGGGCACTAGAGGTGCACCTATCCCGCCGCTGTAACAGCGGTAAATCCCCGCTGTGACTAGCGGGGATGTACCGCTAACGCTCCACTGCCCCCCAATGTGAAAGTGCCCTAAGACCCCTTTCACACTGAGCTAGTTTTCAGGCATTTTAGCGCTAAAAATAGCGCCTGTAAAGCGCCTGAAAACTGCCCCCCATGCCACCCCAGTGTGAAAGCCTGAGTGCTTTCACACTGGGACGGTGCGCTTGCAGGATGTTAGAAAAAGTCCTGCAAGCAGCATCTTTGGGGCGGTTTGCGAGCAGTGCATACACCACTCCCAACCCGCCCTGCCCATTGTAATGCATGGGCAGAGCTTCCAAAGCGCCTGAAAAGCGTTTCGGAAGCGCCGTAACATGGGCGCTTTTAACCCCTTCTTGGGGGTTAAAAGCGCCCCACTACCGCCCAAAAAGCGGAGCCAAAGTGCTGATATAACACCGCTAAAACGAGGGGTGCTTTACCGCTGACGCCGGCACCACCCCAGTGTGAAAGCAGTGTAAATGTGTGGGATGTGTTGTCTATGGTTATGCTGCATCCCCTGAATATCAATCATTTTATGTGAAAGACATGCACGCCTCCACGTGATCCCTGTCCTACAAACTGTTATTATGCGGTGTGATTCATTATGGATTTATCATACCGGTAATTCCATCATAGAATGCCTGATGTCTGAAGAAGTTTACAAGTCTTTTGTAACATGATCATGTCTGCTTGACAATTAAGATGATTTTGACATGCCATGACAGATGTTATTCCACGTGGTGGATAGGAATTATTAACGTGACTTAGAAGACTGAATGAAAACGCCTTGTGAGACAGGTGAGATGGATTTATAATTGTGCTGTTTTCTGACACTTATTTGAATATGAGACCATGGAAGCCGTAATATATGAACTATCCTAATGGGGTGAAGGGTGAACTGTCTTAATCATTTTTATAATATCCATATATTATCAAAATGTCTTTATATATTTTCAATCATTTGCTGATCGGAGGAGAAGAAAGCTGAGACAGAGCTGCACATACCTCTTACATCTTACCAGAATGACGCAGGTGAGCGGAAGATTCTCATGCTTTATTTGCAGTTCTTCTTTATTAGCTACACCTCTTCAACTGCTTGGAAACACAAATTGCTAATCAGCCAATTACTTGGCAGCAACTCAATGCATTTAGGTATCTAGACGTGGTGAAGACGACTTGCTGAAGTTCAAACCGAGCATCAGAATGTGGAAGAAAGGGGATTTAAGTGACTTTGAACATGGCATGGTTGTTGGTGCCAGACGGCCTGGTCTGAGTATTTCAAAAACTGCTGATCTACTAGGATCTTCATACACAACCATCTCTAGGGTTTACAGAGAATGGTCCGAAAAAAAGAAAATATCCAGTAAGCGGAGGTTGTGTGGAGGAAAATGCCTTGTTGATGTCAGAGGAAAATGGGCAGATTGGTTCGAGATGATAGAAAGGCAACAGTAACTCAAATAACCACTTGTTACAACCAAGGTATGCAGAACACCTCTGAATGCACAACACTTTGAACCCTGAAGCAGATGGGCTACAGCAGCAGAAGACCTCAACGGGTACCACTTCTGTCATATAAGAACAGGAAACAGTGGCTGCATTTCGCACAGGCTCACCAAAAATGGGCAATAGAAGAGTGTAAAACGCTGCCTGGTCTGATGAGTCTCAATTTCAGCTGCGAAATTCAGATGGTGGGGTCAGAATTTGGCATAAACAACATGAAAGCATCCTGCCATGTATATCAACAGTTCAGGCTGGTGGTGGTGGTGTAATGGTGTAGGGGATACTTTCTTGGCACACTATGGGTCCCTTAGTACCAATTTAGCATCGTTTAAATGCCACGGCCTACCTAAATATTGTTGCTGACCATGTCCATCCCTTTATGACTACAGTGTCCCCATCTTCTGATGGCTCCTTCCAGCAGGATAATGCACCATGTCACAAAACTCAAATCATCTCACCACTGGTTTCTTGAACAGGTCATTGAGGTCACGGTACTCCAGTGGCCTCCACAGTCACCAGATCTCCATCCAATAGGGCACCTTTAGGATGTGGTGGAACGGGAGATTCGCATTCATGGATGGCCAGCCAAATCTGCAGAAACTGCATGATGCTATCATGTCAATATGGACCAAAATCTCTGAAGAATGTTTCCAAACATAAAGAAATCTATGTCATGAAGGAATCTATGCAATGAAGGTAAGTAAAAGAGGGTCCAACCCGGTACTAGCAAGGTGCACCTAATAAAGTGGCCAGTGAGTGTATGTGTGATAGCACTTGCAGAACTGCACATAAAGCCTAGCACCTTGTCCTGTTACTCCAACATGGACTGCCCATGGCTACTCCTGCCTACCGTTCATTCCATGTTAGGAAGAAGTGGCAGTTACTGCAGAGACGTGGAGGCCACATGCTGAGATTTTACATGCATTGTGCTGGTGAATGTAGAAGCACTATATACTAGTGGAGAAATAAAAATGAACATTAACAATTTCTGTTCCCTAGCAGTTGGTCTACCTTGTTTGCCTTAGGGTGCAGCATTCATGTTCCATGGTCGCTGATCTTTCATCGTTTATTGATCTTGGTGAGAATTCTGGTCATGCATGACTATCTCTAGTCATTAATTCAACCAGCGGCGACCGGTCAATAAGGGGCGCTTGGGCGCTGCCTCCCCGCCGCTAACAAGAAAAAAAAAAGTCAGCCTGACCCACTACAGGAGGCGCCGGTATATTGACTTGCTGACAGCAAGTAGTGAGCCGATTGATCAGTCATAAAAGACTATGTGTTTGCGCTGAACAGGCGACCACACATAGTCTGATTGGCTGCCCTGAGCCAGTGACTGACTGGCATTGGATGCTGTGGACGGGGGCGGGACTGTGGCGGATGTGCTGGCTGCGTGATTACTCGCACAGATGCAGCATTCAGTTTCAGTCCCGACTCCCGCGCTGCAGACCATCCACTCCAGCATGCTGTCCGCAAGCCAAGCTCTGCACACTGCCAGCCTGCCTATCAGATGGGGTAAGTACGGGACTTGTCCCTACTTCAGGGGGGGGTCTGTATACTGCTATATGGTGACTCTGTATGCCCCTATCTGTTGACTGCATACCCTATCTGGAGCTCTCTATACTGCTATATGGTGACTCTGTATACCCCATCTGGTGACTGTATACCGTATCTGGTGACTCTGTATACTGCGAAATGGAGGCTCTGTATACCCCTATCTGGTGGCTCTGTATAGCCTATCTGGTGACTCTATATACCCTATCTGGTTCTAGGTATACCCCTATCTGGTGACTGTATACCCTATCTGGTGGCTCTGTATACTCCTATCTGGTGACTGTATACCCTATCTGGGACTCTGTATACTGCTAACTGGGGCTCTGTATACTGCTATATGGGGCTCTGTATACTGCTATATGGTGACTCTGTTTAGTGCTATCTGGGGCTCTGTATACTGCTTTATGATGACTCTGTATACTGCTATATGGCGACTCTGTATACTGCTATCTGGGGCTCTGTATACTGCTATATGGTGACTCTTTATACTGCTATCTGGGGCTCTGTATAATGCTATCTGGTGACTCTGTATACTGCTATCTGGTGCTCTGTAAAGTGTATACTGCTATCTGGTAACTCTGTATACCCCTATCTGGGGCTCTGTATACTCCTATCTGGTGACTCTGTATACCCTATCTGGTGACTCTGTATACCCCTATCTTGTGATTCTGTATACTCTGGTGATGCTGGGCTGTATGCTCCTGACACAAGGGGTGGAAACTATAAGGGGTAGGACTTATGAGAAGTGTGAGGGGTCAAAAAGGAAGGGCGGGGTCTGGCGCCCCCCATCCCAAAATTTCACCAGCCGGCACTGAATTCAACTGAATACTGGAATTGTGGTTGAGTTGGTTGGGTTATAGTATTGGATATCATATGATCCCATAACCATAGTTACATCTATGCTCGGTGTCAGATTTTCTGTTAAACCTACCAGAGAATAATCTGGTGGACTGTGACCTTACATCAACCGCTAACTCAAGTAAAATACAGAAAATTCCATTACATTCTAATATGTGAACATGAAGCAAATACATTTGTAATGAGGCTTTGAATGTTGCCTCTTCGGTGACCGCTCATAAACTGATTTACTGGTGGCCCACCAGGCTTCATTTCAAATTTCTGAGAGATTGTTTGTTAAAAAAAGAAATGTATTATTGGTTAATTTGTAATATGTATCAGTAAACTTGTAAATTTAATACCAGATAAAACTTTATCAGAATACTTAATTAACCCCAAAGGGAAATTAGTGTGACGGCCGCACTCAACAAAGACAAGACAAGATCACAACAAGGAACAGAACAAGACACAATGATACAATAAAATTATCAATAACATCCATTAGCACCAAATAGAACAAAGTAAACCATACTCTAATAAACCATTGATACAATTAAAACACAACATAGAATAAATAACACAGATTTAAAAATGCAGAAAATCAAGCTTCCAAAATTACCCCAAATAATAATTAACATATATTGTTTGCATTTACATTATGCATTACACCATACTATACATTGTAATTTTCAGTTGGTCCCTTACTCTTATATATTATCTTCCATAAATAAAATAACTCAAGAAGTATAATAGACTCGTGAGCAAAAAAGAAAGTTATTTATCCATCTACCACCACTGTTGGGTGTCCACCTTAAAACAGTAGAAAACCACTTTTGCGCACAAGATTCCTGCTATCGATTGTTTGGACCATGAAGCTTTTACAACGTAGCTATAGCTTGATATTCATGAAGTAAGTCATAAATACTTGAGAATCTGAAAAGTAACTTTAAAAACATGTTAGAAAATAAATGCAACAAGTAAATTTGTTGCTATATAGACAACATCTCCAATTTAGTGCAATTACTGCATACATTTTAAATGGATTGTATTTATTATCCTCAATAGTTTTTACCCTTACAAGAACTATCCATGATTTAATGTGTTTAGTCACTGTAACATCTAAGAAAACCACTCAAGGCCTTATCAGTGGCAGATGATTTCCAAGAATGACTGTACCTACATGTGACATTACAATGCAGAGATATGAAAATATCAGCTATGTCACGCTTTCACATCATCATCAGCCATAATGTACACTGACACACCAGCCGGAGAAAATGCAGTAAGGTATTTTATACATACAGATGACAAATAACTAGCAGGAATGAAACGTTTTTTTTTGTCTTCAAGAGAACTGGTCTTAAAATTTTAAACTGCATTAAATTATTTCTAGACATTCAATGATGTTGGTAATATACGGATTGTTTACCCCATTCCCCCAAATTCAATCTACTGCAAAAGTCTACAAAAGTTGAGTCTTCTCACATTTAAAGTTGGACAAGTCAAAGCAAATTCACAATACGGAAATTGCCCAATACTCAATAAATTTAGCAATCTAATATGATGTGCTTAGCCCTTTCAGTACTTATTTAGCATGGTGTAGTGTGGTGTGGTAATTCCCTTTTCTCCTTTTGGATGATTGCATTCAAGTAAAATTGCAAAATCCTACCACATTTTAATAAAACAGTGAGAGTGAGAGGAAATCCTGCAGACGTCTCTGGTGTAATATTTAGGGTAAATTCCAGAACTATATCCTCTAAGTAAGTACATTGTGCTTGTGAAATGTGTCATTAGCCCCCTAAATACTTACCTGAAGGCCCTCTAGATCCAACAATGTTGCAGGAGTGTCTCAGTTGCCCGGGACTCCCCTCCTTATTGGCTGAGACAGCAGGGTGGCACCATTGGCTCCCGCTGCTGTCAATCAAAGCCAGTTAGCCAATGAGGAGAGAGAGGGACGGGGCCTGGCCACAGCTCCATGTCTGAATAGATACACAGAGCTGCGGCTCGGGTGCCCCCATAGCAAGCTGCTGACTGTGGGGGCACTCAACAGGAGGGAAGAGTCAGGAGCGCTGAAGAGGGGCCCGAGAAGAGGGGGATCTGGGCTTCTCTGTACAAAACCGGTACACAGAGGAGGTACTTACATTGGTCCAGCTTGGCACAGTATATCATGCATAGCTCATTCCTGATGAACCACTGAGGAAACTGGAAATCACCGTACTGGTCAGGGCTACTACAGTGATAGCAGTGATCACCCAGTTCCTGCTCCAGTTCCATGCAAGTAGCTACCCCACTGGAAACTGATCACAAGAGATTACTCGCCACCGTTTATAGAACAACTTTTATTTTATTCAGTAAATAATAGAAGTGCTCTGATTGGGTGAAATGGAGATTGTGACGTCTCCACTCTCATCTGCACCTTGTCCACTCAGAGAACACCATGTAGCCATGGAAAAAACACAAGGATTTATGTGGGTGGTGGTAGTGCTAACCGAGAGATCCCCTGTGGTCAGTGTGCACCTGGAGATCCTGGCTTTCACTGTAATAGAGCTGACTACTACAGTGGTTCACAGCTTTCCCAGTGGTCCATCAGGTATGAGTAATACATATTTACATTGTGCCCAGCTGGACCGATGTAAGTATGCAATACAAGTAATTCCTGGCGTGCTTAATAAAACTACGTCAGTGAAATGTAACAAGATGTACATTACAGTATAGGCATGCTTATAATACATAATTATATATACAGTATATAGGGTCCCGCATTACAGAAATGCCTGCATATGGTGCAATCAAAACCTCTAAATGTTATATATACAGTATATAATAGTTTACAGACAGATTCTTGCTAGCTACCAGCTCAATGTGATGGGTCATTTTTGTAACATTTTATTTATCTGGACATCCCCTCACTCTGGGACCTTTGATGTGCATGGTAAAGGGAGAATAAGTCTGTTTTTAGTGAATCATCCACCCTTTACTGAAACTTAACGCAAGAAAGTACCTGACATTGCTGGAATAAGGAACATAACATTTATAAGTAGGTAGGGGAATTATTCTTGTGTGATTCAAAGTCGTTTAGATTTTTGCCTTAAATTAACAAGGCAATGTTACAGTATCTTTAAAGTGTACCCCCCAACTCACCTATATTCACCTTCTTCCCATTTCCTTGCTGCTCCAATCTTCCAACCATAAAACCCTGTGAAAGCACTGCATAATGGGAGGTCACATGCATCCCATACTCTACCATACCTGGAAAAACTGGGTATTTTGCAGCAGTTCCGACAGAGCAATAGAGTAGCAGGAGAACACAGGGAGGGTCAGTATAAGTGGGGGCTGGAATTTAAAGAGACTCTCACTTTGTCCTGAATAGGCTAGGTAACAGGGTCTCTCTAAAAATATTACCACTCTAGATCAAAACATATTGTCAACCAGTATCTGGTCCGGGTTCTAGTCTAACATGGGTATGAGGCAAATTCTGCCTTTTTGCAGTCCCAGGGAACTAAATCTGGATTGCATTTGTCTGAATGCTTTGAAGCCATAATGCGCTGCAAGGGCCTTTTAACCAATCAGCTGGCCAAAAAGGTAAATAACGAGGGCTTTGTTATGTGCCAGCCCCTTCACTACAATGTTTTGGTACAGAGCAGCCATAGTGTCAGTGTATTGGCAGCTGCTGTAGGGGACAATAGGGAGAGCTGACAAACTACACAGGGAAATATTTAGGTCAGTTAGGAAACTGTACTTTAAATCTGGTTGTTAGCTCTTTGGGCAATCAATCACTTTACTGCTTTTCTTGTTTGTGTTTAATATTGTGGACTTATTTGTCTTTGATTTTTTTCATTTGCTGCAAGGCTTCTCTTTAAAAGAAAAATTGTTTTCATTGATATTGTGGCTATATTGATTTCATTGTATGTTGATAGGGCCTTTTTTAGCCTAAAGTTTTTTTATTTCTGCAAGGCTTTCCTTTAAAAAAAAACAAGCTTTTGCGTCAGGTGTGTTTTTTGTGTTTGTCTTTTTTGGGTTTCTTGATTCTTAATATATTTTTAGGGCCTTTTTTGGGATTCTCAAAATTCAGCATAATTTATCTATCACTTGTATTCATGGCCCTCATCTATCCCAATAGTTGCATAAAAAGTTAGGCATACACCAGTTAGGTATATTCTCTGTGAATAGAACTATCCTGCTGCTGGCCAGTTTTATACCTCTAAAGTATATGTATTGTTATAGTAAACCCCCAGTCTTTGGTTAATTTGGCCTAGGCTAGCTATTTACAATTGTCCATGTTATTTAAATGATTTGTGTGTTTTCAAGGATGCCCTCAAAGCCACCTGAAAATAGACTCTCCTTGTTGTACAGTACTGATTTTTTTTTTTTTTTCATTGGTACATGTCCCCACAGCGGTACCTAACGCCTCATGCCCTTTTCTCAACAGTAGTTTGCCTATTAGCCTATTGCCTATTAGGCAAAACAAAGCATCAATATTCCCTTCTCATAGACTTCAGAGGAGGTCAATGCTAAGTTTGGGTTTCATGGATTTTAAGCAGGGTTTGATGAACCAACCTCAAACCGTGCCAGGACAGGTTAATTTATTCCTACTTTTCAACCCTCTGGATTTTTTAGCTTAACACATTGTTCAAAAATAAAATAATAATTCCCCACTAAACTGTTTGTTAAAGTTATTACCCCAGCACTTGCAGTTTACCAGTTTCAATGCTGGCTCCTGCTATCTCAGTGCTGATTCTTAAAACTTCTTGTCTTCACAGGAAAGAGTTAACAATGGACAGTGCTGCCTCCAGCCCCTCTGTTAGCTTGGAGGGGAGGACAGGGGAATGCCTCATCATGCTAGACTACAGGACTGTGTGTTTCTAATGATGCACACAGTGTAGGGAAACAGAACACTGGTCCCTGCAGGCAAGTGTGACTGCATAGGATGCTGCAAAAGAAAGGAGCCATCCTGTATAGGAAACATGTGACAGTGATCATGACACCCAACTGAAACAAGATCATAGGCAGGGATTAAAAGAAGCTGTATACTCAGTAAGTGATTAAATCAGCTGCTGAAAGTGCTTACAAAAATGGAGGGCTTAATATCACAATAATGTGAGTCTTCATATCTTAGCCCCACAGACCACTGTTGCAATGCAATGACATAAATAGATGTAACTGCCTCTCATTTGTTACTGTACTGTTTGCACTGTTTGTCTTAATGACTGTAAAGGAAGTGTCAATGACGCCCCAAATGGGCTTCACCTTATGAAACCTGATCAGAATGAATTATTTACAATATTGCTGTATCATTACACAGTTTTATAGTATTTGACTCATAAAATCATGTTGCAAAGCATGCTGTTTTGTATCATGTGGGTTGTATTCCACGGTGGTACACATTCCCTTGTTGGGCTATGCACTAGGCAGTGAAAACTGCAATTTTCCCCTGACACTGGTGATTAGAGAGAATTACCCCCTACACTAATGGTCAGTGAAGAAGGGCCTCCTTACACAGGTGGTTATTGGTCAGCAAAGCAAGGGACCCCTCACATCGGAAAGTTGAAGTATGTCATTTACATTATTGAACAGTGAAGAAGACCCTCTTGTGCAATAGTGGTAAGTGGAAAGGTAGCCCCTGTTTCAATGTCGGTGGTTAAAGGCCCTTAAAATTTATGTTAGTAGGACAAGGGCCCTCTCATTGGTAGACAGTTAGAGGAAAAATGGCCTTTACATTAATGGTTTCACTATAGATTAGTCAACAATCCCCTTGCAAAATCTGAAGGAACCTTGGTTGAAAAGCCTGGTTTGGGTCTCCTGACTAGAATAGATGTTGGTAAATCTGCTGGAGATTGTAGATCAACTTTGTAATATGTTTAGCCAGCTTGGACTTTGCACCAACAATGTCTGCTTCTTCAGGGTCTGGTTAATATTTTAGAGTGATGAATGACTTGATTAAATGTTGATTATCCCAAAGGTAAAGCTTTCATGGTATGAATCTATTCCTGGGAACTATAGAAAAAGAAAGGACTGTGTCGAGATTCAAGTAGCATAGACAAAGAAGATAGCTAAGATGGTGCATTTGTTTCAACATGGTACCTTTCCCATATATTGCCTGTGATTACCTGACATTACTAAATGCTTCCAGACATTTTCGGTGTAAGTGTAAATTAGTAATGCAGTCGAGGGCCTATTATACCCCTGTTAGATGCAAGTATGAATGTGTATATTTTCAGTGAGGAAACTAGGTTTGGGGATGGAATCTTAATGACCAACTGCCATTTATTGTTTTGGTACCTTAAAGTAAAATTCTGCTCCAGTCTTAACCTTTAAAGTCCAATTTCACTCAAAATTGATTTCCTCCATCCAGGTCCCTCACTGAATCTGTTTCCTCCTGTGGAGATCACTAATCCAGTGCAACTTATAATCCTCGCTGACCAGTCCTTTTCAGTCCTATGGGTCCAACGTAATCTCTCTTCAGGATCCTAATAGGACCCCTCCATTGGCAGGGCAGAAAAGTGTCCACATCACAGAAGCAGTGATGTGAACACCCAGGAGAAGGATCCAGTGCTGGATGATCACGTGACTATGGGTTCAGCTAAGGGAAAACTTAATTTAAATTGGATTTAAAGAGGTTTATTGTCAACCCAGAAATCTGCTAGAGGGGGGTGGGAGAGAGGGCTGGGAAGGGGGCTACATTTGTCCTGAAGTTGGGCTTTCAAAATAAAAGTCTTACCTAACAGCAGACACACACACAGAGGATAACTATCACAATTATTACTCCAAATGGCCTCTTCTGTGCTCCTCTGGCATTGATTTTGTATTTTGTTTTAAGGGCCTGACTTTGCCTGTCTTTAGTTTCTCATTAGACAATGGGATGACTATTGATAAGAGACTTTTCTGGTGACTGTGGCAGTCTCATTGTGCAATAGAATAGATTTTGGTGGAATTTAGCAATTTATCTGGCAAATAAATGTAAAAACAAGCATTATGTGATGTTTGCTCCTAGGTAGCTTTGATACACAGAACACAAGAACACTTAAAGGAAGTTGCATAGATTGCAGCTTCCCCTATTTACTTTATACAACTTCCACATTCATAGAAAAAGTTGACTTAATATGTGTGCAATCGCAATAATTGAAAAGATCAAGTTACTGCATTATTGCAGTAAGCAAATATGGTTGCCCAAAACTATCACTATTTTTTTACACATTTTTGCACTAACCTGTCCACTTCTAACTAGATATATGGGATGCAATAAAAATACCAGTTCTTACATGCTGAAGCCACTGTCACAGGGTGGCCAAAATTGCATTGGCTTCCTAAAGGTTTTTAGGATTCTGAAAGGCTGAGAAAAACTCAAGAGCAGTCATTCTCAACCAGGGTTCCATTGAACCCTAAAGTTCCTCCAGAGGTTAGGGGTTCATTGAGCGGTGGCCGATTGACCTCCTGTTTGATAGTGCCTACATAGCTCTGGGACCAATGCCACTTGACAGACCAGGAGCATGACACCAATTATCTTTTGAACTGTCTGTAAGAGTGGCAATCTGACCACTACTGTAAGGGTTTTATTTATCTAACTGACTGTCAACCTATGGGGCATTTTTCCTGGTGACCCACAATAAAGTGGTGTAAGTTAGGGTTCCCTGCGACCTAAAAATGAGGTTGAAAAAGGTTGTTCTAGAGAGACTTGAGGGCAACTTACTCCCCTATCAAGAATAATCAAAGCAATGACACCTTTTCCTTGCCAGGAGCAACTTTGCTAGTGTTTCAGTACCCCCATGGATAACTATTCACCGAAAGAGATAGTATCTATTTATCTATCTATCTATCTATCTATCTATCTATCTATCTATCTATCTATCTATCTATCTATCTATTTATAAAATATATATTGGAAGGATTTTATATGAACACACAGTGGCTAGACATGCTTCTACTTAACTTATTGAATCTATCTATCTATCTATCTATCTATCTAACATTATGCATTGAATAGAAAGAATTGCCTTATATGAACACTCAGTGACTAGACATGCATCGTTCACACTGATTTTAAAGGTCATGGTATGCTTTCAGGGAAGTAGAGGCAGGGTTCTCTGTATGAGACTGATAAAGAGCTGTCTGATCTTTCTATGAACCAGCTTCCACATTCTAAGAAATGCTCTACAGTCTTATACCACAGAGCTTTTGCAGACTATTAACACATTGCGGGAAGGGAAGAGAGCTGTGACAACTTCTGTTACATGTGTGGCTGCACACATTTTAACCCTTACATATGTCAATCTTTGTAGGAAAATCTTTTATCTTTATATCTGCATTGACTCATTTTCCAAGCAGCTCTTTCCTGTTATATCATATTATCATAGGTACATAGGTAAGGCTCCATTTCCAATTGAGGTCAATCTGTATTGACGAAAAATACATATAAACCAACACTTGCACCAAAGAGTAAGCACTATAAAGTAGCAGTACATACGTAATTTTCTATTAGCATATTGACCCTACAAAATACTCCCAGCCCCCAAGCCCTGCAGTGCCTATGCAAAGACCAACTTTTCTTTAACACTGGAGCATAGACACTTTCCCATTGTATCAAATGTATTAATGACAAGCCTGCAGACTGCCAACCACTACTTTTTAGAAACTAGTCTTGTAAACATAGTTTATAAGGGGTGAGGAGGGGTGGCTTCAGCATTTTGAAGGGTTGGTATATAACAGAATGTATGGTGTTTATTCCAGCAATTGGGTCTTCCCTTGCTATGCTCACAAATTAGATATGGGAAGATAATAAATGATATGTTAATATTAATTACCATCCAGACCCATTTATATACATGAAAGGTTAGGTTTTTTTATTGGTGTTGTAGAAGGTGTGAGTTTGATATATAAAGCCAGAATAGTTTTTTCTTTATTGGATAAGATATATAAACCAATTCTTCTGCTACTAGTTTATTAAGGGACTATTTTAATAAAAATGTTGTATTTTTATAGCTGCATATGGTTAATACTTGTAATCCATTCAGTATATTAAAGTGTATAATCAACACTTATTTTTTTATTTTTAGATAGAGTAAATTAGGTTTCAAATCTCTATCATGTTTCATTGCTGTCTGTGTTCATGCTAGGTAAATTCACCCTCTCTGTTGGTCCTAGTGACCTCTGTCACTGAGACAAAAAGTTATGAAAAATTAAAAAATGTACAGTTGTCATCAGAACAAAAGATGAGACATCTTTGTAATTCACAGGAGAATGTGAAATATTCTATAGCACAGATTTACAGTGGAACAGTCTGAGGCCAAAAGGCCAGAACCACTAAGGAAACAACAGAGAAGAGGAATTGTATAAAAAACATCAGACGGTTCCACTGGGGACCTTGCACCATCATTAGGACTCCTTTGGGGTACCGCGTTGACTTGAGGGGTGAGTCTCTGGCTATTTGTATCATCACAGAGCTGGGATGGCTTTTTTAGATAAATGTACATTTTTTCTATATGGATATAATTGTCTATCTATATTGAAATGTTTATGATGGTTCTTTATTATCCCATAGCCTGCAGCAATCTTCATCTAATAGTCACCCGAAGAAGCCGAGATTGGCAAAACATGTTGGGATACCATCCTACAAGACTGTTGCAATCCTTGTTGCTGCTGGTACAATATTTATGCGTCATGTATTATACATTATGAACCAATGCTTTTAATTCTATGTGCTATATTTTAATCAGAAATCATTAAAAAATTTTATTATACTTGTTTGCTATGTTTGTAAGCACCGCAAAAATCCCCATACACCTGTAGATCTTTTGGTCTAGTTGCTAAAATAATATGGAGTATCTATGTAGCAGGGAAGAGGATAGGATAAGTACACGGATTTTAAGATAACCAGTAAATATGTGGACATATGTGTTGAGCAAGAGACGAGTAGGGAGGGAGACAGGGAGCAGGAGGAGAGGGAGGGGGACAGGAAGGGAGGGTTTGGCACATGAGTGGGAGGGGGAGGGGTGGCTGGGGGTAAAGGGGATAATAGGAATAAGTTTGGATACTTGTGATTTGGTTTTATTTTTCTGGAAGTTTTTTGTATTGAGAAAATAAATAAAATTTAAATTAAAAAAAGAACAAAAGATGAAGGTAAACCTTCCAATAGGGACACCTGTTTATGGGAGGACTTCCTCTCGTTTCCCGTTGCATCTCCTAGAGAGGAAGTGAAATGAAATTAATTCTTATCAGCGGGACATAGTTAGCAAAAAATAGAGGTTTTAAGCCATTCAGTACTCTATTCAGTTCCTTTTTTACATTTTTTATTTCATGTGCCCTTTTTCTACAATTTTCTCTACAATAAAATGCAGATCAAACTGTCCATCAAAAGAGACAATTACAGGGTTTGGAAGAAACATTTGTACTGCCAAAAGTTCCTGAGTAGTTACCACAATTATAATTTCTTTTATTTCTAAAGAAGATTTAAAAAGTTGACCATTGTAAAAGCCCTTGGTAGTGTTATAGTTTGTCCCGAGCCCCTGTTACAGATATTTTCCTAATTTATAAGTAAGAGAATATGAAATGAAAAAAAAAAAAGATTTACTGTATGTTATCATTACATAGAAGAAATCTTTATTTTCTTTAATATTAACACCATTGATGAGTCCTTGAAAACCGTCATGTTTACAAAGAAGGTTTGGGACATTAACAGAGAAAACTACCTGTCAAACTAGACGTAAAATAACATCTCTTTTAACATCTTTTTCCCGTGTACTTTATTTTTTACATTTTTTCCTTGACTTATCTCATGACTTACCGAATTTTGGAGATAAAAAACGATTGATACAGGGCGACTATTCTTAATTAAAGTAAAGTGAAGGAGAGATCCTCTACGTTGCCCTTTGCTCTCCTTCAGGAGGGTATTTGTCCACAGGGATAACCTTCCAAATGGAAG
>BLSH010185965.1:89651-109522 GCA_018402905.1 Glandirana rugosa
TTTTATATAAATGTAGTCTTAAAAAAGGTAGAAAAGTTACTGATAAGACATAAAGTTATAAAATATCAGTAACCTTATAAGATCAGTTAAGAGGACCACATATCAATAGTCATTGAAAAGATGGAAAAAATTCTGATGTAAATATATTTTCTTGATTTTTGTGTATGCCCTTTCGAAACATTTGAGCCATGTAGTCATTTGAGTCATGCAGTATGTAATTATACCATGGATGCTGCAAAAAAATGTTTATGAAGCTTCAGCTGCAAAGGACTGTAATTATATTACGGTAAATTTGCTAAAAATGAAAACGTGTGTTGCACATATAGAAACCTTTTTTTCAGCTATGCAATGTTTGTGGTGTACGTATCAACATCTGCAAAGTAAATTCATATATCAATGTGTTAGGTGGACATGAGACTGGGTTCCCCTCTTCTCTACAGAAACTCAGTACACACTTGTTCCAGATGTGGCTGAAGTGCCAAATGACTGTGTGCTGCATTACTTTTGTTTCGCCTTATAAGTCAGCTGTATATTAGTCTAGGCTTTCTGTGAGCCGGAATAAACCAGTTAAATGACAGATGTTTGTTAAAGGTGTAGCGCATAGACTGGATCAGTCTGGTGGTTTGGCCCCATATTCTATTCCCTGTTCAGCACACAACAACTAGGCATACCACATTTTCATTCTCAGAAACAGTGAACAGGCTGTACACCTCTTTTTTGTGTTTTTTGTTTTCATTTTTTGGGTAGAACTTGAATGGGGTAGGGACACTCCAACAAGGATCTATAACCTGGCAATATTGACAAGGCGACAACATACTCTTTTCTGCAATGCCAACTATGTTTAGGTGGGAAGCTGAAAATCCTTTAGTGAAGTCCAAGGGAGGAGAGCTATTCAAATGCAATCCATACTTCAGGGTGAAGGCACCCCCTTTGAAGTTGTAACACTGAGCAGCAAGCAAATAGGAATCCCAAAAGAGATGTAGTCCTGAATGTATGTAAGTCTCTATATAGTAAAAGGCTGGTACTCATTGTTTGTGATTTCCAAGCAGCCATGTGCATGATTACCAAACGTCAGTACTCCAGGAGCAGCCTGTACCCTGGATCTGTAGTGGACTTTCTGAGAATACTCCAAGAAGGATATGACAGAGGTCCCCCAGCCAAGCTGTAGCTGGTGCCCCACAAAGTGCTAGACTGGAGTGAGCAGGAAATGTCTGGAGAGTCTTCACCAGAGTGGTATTGTGGAGATCTGGATGTACAAGAGAGGAGAGAGAAGGAACTTTCCTGGAAGGTAGGACTTCTGCCAAAACCTGAGAAGACAGTGTCCGTGTCACAGAGTGAACCTAAGTGTGAGCTGGAGGAAGAGGAAGAGCTAGAAGAGTCAATGGACGGGTGTCAGTCAATGGGATGCTAGAGAGTGTCCTGAAGATAAAGTAGTTGCATCAAGTCTGCTGCTAGAGAGAGCAAGAAGACATAATTCTTCCATACATGTGGCAGTATGGTAAAAGCAGTGTGTCTGCTTCCAAAAATCTTCTGATGAGGCCAAGTGAGAGTTGTCCTTATCTACTGTGAATAGTTCAAGTTGGAGTATCCCACTATTCCCTTCTCAGTCCCATCCAAGTTCCATCAAAGTCCCACAATAAATATAAAAAAATACACAAATATCCTAGACTGTTTCTTGAGTAACGAGCAAACAGGAGTAAGGGGGGATAAGTGAAAACCCCTAGCAACAGACTGCAGTTAGGGAGGCCTAAGAAGTCAACACACAGCAAGCCTGAATTAGGGTTGCACTGATACCAATGCTGGTATTGGTATCGGTGCCGATACTAGGCATTTTTGTGAATATTGGTACTCGCGAAACTGCTCCAATACCCAAAACCAATGCCGGAAGTGACGTCAGCTTGGGAACGGAACGCATCCTCCTCCCCTCCGGCTGGCTGTCTCCTCTGGCGCAGGGCCATCTTAACACACGGGCCATCCTGGGCACTGCCCAGGGGCCTCAGGTGCATGGGGGCCTCTTGCAATTCCCCCACCACTCCTGCAGTTTCCAGCACTCCTCTAGCACTTTACAGGGTTTAAGGAGGGATCCCAAGGCAGAGCATGGTACTACTGCCTATGTAGGCAGGATCTGTACTGCTCCAATCACAGGGGATGAATAGGAGAGGAGAGGCGAGGGGGATCGGAGCAGGAGACATCCCTTCTGTATAAGCAGCAGTGGTAAGATCATGCTCCGATCTAAGGGGGTATTGGGGAGGGGTGGGGTAGTGGGGAGAGATGGGCTCCCCCCTTCCAAGCCCTCCACCCCTGACGCTTGCCAGCAGTCTTTATCCCGCATGGTACACATCTTGAGCACAGAGCTCCTCCTCCCCATCCCATTCCCTTACAGCTACCATGTGCACAGTGTATAGCTAGCTACTGCAACTAAGTTGTTGTTCCTACCATAAAATTTCACAGGTCAGAACTGCAACCAGTGCTAGCTATACACAGTGCAGGGAATGGGATTTCAGCTTCAGTGTGTGCTGTGTGGGGAGCAGGAGCTCTGCCTGTGTTCAGGCTGTGTACAATGCAGGGATGGGAGACAGAGCTCTGCCTAGTGCACTGCCAGCAGTGAGCCCTGTACTGTGCCCTCCTAACTCCCTTACTGTGCCCTTCTAACCCCCTGTACTGTGCCCTCCTACCTCCCTTATTGTGCCCTCCTAACTGCCTGTACTGTACCCTTCTGCCCCCCCGTACTGCGCACTCCTGTGTTGTGGCGTCCCTGTGTTGTGTCCTCTTGCCCACCCTGTGTTGCCTCCTCCTTCCTTCCATAGCTGTCACCTCTGCTCCCATGTCTCCCAATGACCCTTCCATTCCCATCCTCTTCCCCCCCCAGTGATTACAGCCTTTTCCATCCAAACTCTGCCTTCACCTCACCCTCACCCCAGCCTCACCCAACTCCGTAACAACCCCCTTCCATCTCCCAAACCACCCCTCTACCTACTCTTCCTAGGCGATAGGTATCGTAATTGGTATCGGCGAGTACTTGAAAAAAGTATCAGTACTCATACTCGGTGTTAAAAAATTGCATCCCTAACCTCAATATTTTCATGCAGATCTGTTTGACCTCGAGAAAACTACACAATTCGTGAATTCAGGCAATCGTGATCCATGAATCATATAATTTGATATTGGATGTTGGACATATACTATGCAAATTGATTAGCTCATCAATAGCCATTTCTTTCTCATACATCATGGGACACAGAGCAGGCTATATATTCATTATCTCATGGGTCATACACCACCTATAGGTGAATGGACATTGGTAATTCAAATTAGACAGGAAATCCTGCACCTATATAACCCTTCTCAACTGGGAGCACTTCAGTTTTTTGCCAGTGTCTTGAAGGTGAATGGTCACTTCTACAGCTCTGTGGAGCTTCTATGCTGGTTCCTGCACAGGTTCTTTTGGAATCAGGGATAGCTCTTCATATTGGATCCATTTCAAACGGCTGTTATGCTAAAGATAAATGGTATCCGGGCCTTGCTAAGAAGACAGAAGAAGTTTGCAAGCCTTTGCCTGTACTGCGACCACATGTGGCACTGGACCTTGCATAGTGGAAAGCCTACTATTCCAAACCAAGGTACTCCTACAGGGTGATGTCCAGGTCCAAGGGAATGGACCCTCATATTATAGGGTACCCGGTCCTTGAGACAAAGCCCGCCGTGATGGGTGATGGTCGGGTCTGCAGTCTCCTCCAGGCCCTGCGGCGGGAATGGTGAGTAATCCCCAACGGGGATATGTTGTTGAATCCAGCTGGCTTCCTGCTGACATGGAAAAAGTTTGTTTAAAATTTCCCTCCTTTTGCCTGCACTGCCTTTTTTTTCACCACCAGAGGGCCGCAGCCAGAAAGGATCTTCTCCTGCAGTACCTGTGAGCTAGAAACCACTTTTTTGTTCTTAACTGTAAAAGTGAATGGGTGGCTGCAGGAGCATGCACACAGCTGTGGGAGCGCAGCCGCGGGAGCGTGTACGTTAATCGACATGCACGTGGGATCCCCACAGGGATATCAGGAAGTCACCAAAGGCAGCCATGGAACTTCTGCAGCATGAGGGGCCCGGTGGACAGTGCTGGGACACAGAGCAGGCTAAAATCCTCCTGAGGGTACGTGAGTCTGGTGGTGGGCAGCTGAGTCAGGCTAGGCAGGAAGCTGAGCTTGGGGGAGGTGGGCTAAGCAGTGCATGCACTAGCAAGCCATGGCTTCCAATAAGCGCACTGGGGGGAGCACCACTACTTGTGGCAAAGCTAGAGGCACAGGTGTGTTAATCACAGCCCCTGCTGAGGCTAGTCAGACCCCTGCTGCCATTGCTTCCCCTGAGAGATCAAAAGCGTTCGGGCAATCTGAGCCGCTGCGCCTGTCTGGTATTGTAGCTGACCCCTCATCTGTTTCCTATTTAGTTTCCTGTTTAGTATGTTACTAAAGATGACCTATCGGCAGCCTTGTTAGGCTTAGAAACCAGGATTGCTGGTATGATTGCTAGTAGCACACATGGGTACCAAGAAGCGTGACAGGTCTCCTTCCCCTAACCCTCAAATCTTGGAGCTAAAATCGGTTGATGAGGAAGAGGAGGTAGCTACAGGGGGATCTGGCTGATTCTATAGCAGACACTTCTGCTTCAGAGAATCCCCAAGGACACCTACCTCTCAGTCTCAGAGGCTGCTGATCCAGGCACTTACACGTAAGGTGCGTGCAGCATTCGGGTTACCTCAAAGGGAGAGTCCTGTGAATGTATATTCCTCCCTTGGGTCATTAAAACCACCACAAGGTGAGCAGGGGTTCTCCTTGCACCCTCTCCTTGAGAAGGTGATATATTCTGTCTGGGAGCACCCAGACAGATTGTTTATTCCTCCTAAAATGTTTTCTGTGATGTATCCTATGGAGGAAACATTTTTGAGAAAGTGGGAAGTACTGACTGTTGATGCAGCAGTCACATCCCTAAGTAGTTCCCTGACCCGTCCTGTTGATATTGCTCAGGTGTTTAAGGATCCTCCAAATAAAAAGCTGGAATCCTTATTAAAGGCCTCATTTTCCTTGGCTGGCTCTGCTATCCAACCTGCTGTAGCAGTGATTGGGGTATGCCAACCCTTAAAGGATCAGGCTGAAAGACCCAGTGGAGAGGAAGAGCCGGATGAGTCCATGGATATACCTCAGGCTCTATGGTTTGCTGTGGATGCTCTTAAAGACTCAATACAGCAAATATCCCGGTTGGCTCTATTATCCATACACATGCGCAGGATTTTGTGGCTAAAGACCTGGTCAGCTGAACTCCCCTGTAAGAAATTGCTAACAGGGTTCCCCTTTCATGGTGAACGCCTATTTGGGGAAGACCTTGACAAGTATATTAAGATCATTTCTGGAGGTAAGAGTCTGCTTCTGCTGGTAAAAAAGACGGCAAAGTGTCCCTCCTTCAGGGGTTCAACTTCTGGTTCCTCTGATTTTACCAGCCCTAGGCGGTCTTGACGGCCACAAGGGTCTGGATCCTTAGGTAACCAGCAGGGTCAAGGTCAGAAAAAACCTTGGACCCAGAGGGTCAAGCCTGCCACCAAGCCCTCCTTGTGAAGGGTGTCTCCACTCGTGCAGGTGGGGGGAGGTTTGCTACACTTTGCAAGTGTATGGGAAGCGCTGGTCCAGGGCAAATGGGTTGTCACCGGAGTTTTCTCATGGATACAAGCTGGAATACCAAGCTTACCCTCCTCTAAGATTCCTAAGATCCAGAGTACCTATGGATCCGGTAAAGAAGCGACGTTTGTTTCAAGAGCTAGACCACTTGATCCTGCAAGGATTTATTGCAGAGGTGCCAACAACCGAGAGTGCCACAGGTTTCTACTCACGGTCCCGAAGCCAAACTGGGATGTAAGGCCTATTCTAGATCTAAAGGCCCTAAACCAATTTCTTGCGGTACGGCTGTTTCGCATGGAGTCAATCTGCTCAGTGATTGCCTCGCTCCAATAAAGAGATATTTTGTCATCAATAGACATTAAGGATGCATATTTGTATGTGCCAATTTTTCTTTCTCATCAGAGTTTTTTGCGTTTTGCGATAGAAGAATGACATTACCAGTTTCTGCCTCTGCCGTTCAGGATCACAACAGCTCTCCGAGTCCTCACAAAGATTCTGGCTCCAGTGCTGGTCCTTCTAAGGTCACAAGGGGTCCTAAAAATGGGATACCTGGACCAACAGTGTATTTAGGCTTTGTGCTGCCCTAGGCCTGACTAAATTCGTGCACCCCCCTAATTTATATATGAGCCACCCCTTCCTGTCATGGCCACACCCCTTCCTGTTTAGGACCCGCCTTGAAATTTTCCAGTGGGGATACTAGTTCTGAGGGCTGGGGGGGGGCAATGGAGTCCCTTAATTTGCAGAGATTTCCTCACACTTCCTGTTTGGCTATGAGTTAGCACAACAACTCGTTGGTCGGGGTCTGCCGTCTGGGCCCCTCGTGACGCCCAGGTCCTCTACATATGTATGGGCTGTCCCCCTTGCCCAGCTGCTTTATGGGGGTGACCGATTTGCCTCCCGGCCCAGTCCGCCCCATAAGACTGGTGCTAAACTAAAAGCGCAAGCCAGCGGGGACTCTTTTCGTGCTGCCCCCCCTGCAAAGTGCCGCCCTAGGCCTGGGCCTTGTTGGCCTAGGCCAAGATACAGCGTTGACCTGGACGACCTCTTGCTAAGAGATCAGTCTCGGTGCAGACTCAAGCAGAATGTGGCCCTAACAGTCCAGTTTCTGAAAAGCTTGGGTTGGGTTGTAAATACAGTATCTCACAAAAGTGAGTACACCCCTCACATTTTTGTAAACATTTTATTATATCTTTTTAATGTGACAACACTGAAGGAATTACACTTTGCTACAATGTAAAGTAGTGAGTTTACAGCTTGTATAAAAGTGCAAATTTGCTGCCCCTTCAAAATAACTCAACACGCAGCCATTAATGTCTAAACCGCTGGCAACAAAAGTGAGTACACCCCTAAGTGAATATGTCCAAATTGGGCCCAATTAGCCATTTTCCCTCCCCGGTATCATGTGACTGGTTAGCGTTACAAGGCCTCAGGTGTGAATGGGGAGCAGATGTGTTAAATTTGGTGTTATCGCTCTCACTCTCTCATACTGGTCACTGTGAGTTCAACATGGCACCTCATGGCAAAGAAGAACTCTCTGAGGATGTGAAAAAAAGAATTGTTGCTCTACATAAAGATGGCCTAGGCTATAAGAAGATTGCCAAGACCCTGAAACTGAGCAGCAGCATGGTGGCCAAGACCATACAGCGGTTTAAAAGGACATGATCTACTCAGAACAGGCCTTGCCATGGTCAACCAAAGAAGTTCAGTGCATGTGCTCAGCGTCATATCCAGAGGTTGTCTTTGGGAAATAGATATATGAGCGCTGCCAGCATTGCTGCAGAGGTTGATGGGATGTGGGTTCAGCCTGTAAGTGCTCAGACCATATGCCGCACACTGCATCAAATTGGTCTGCATGGCTGTTGTCCTAGAAGGAAGCCTCTTCTAAAGATGATGCACAAGAAAGTCCGCAAACAGTTTGCAGAAGACAAGCAGACTAAGGACATGGATTACTTTAACCATGTCATGTGGTCTGATGAGACCAAGATAAACTTGATTGGTTTAGATGGTGTCAAGCATGTGTGGTGGCAACCAGTTGAGAAGTACAAAGACAAGTGTGTCTTGCCTACAGTCAAGCATGGTGGTGGGAGTGTCATGGTCTGGGGCTGCATGAGTGCTGCCTGCACTGGGGAGCTACAGTTCATTCAGGGAACCATGAATTCCAACATGTACTGTGACATACTGAAGCAGAGCATGATCCCCTACCTTTGGAGACTGGGCCGCAGGGCAGTATTCCAACATGATAAGGACCCCAAACACACCTCCAAGACGACCATTGCCTTGCTAAAGAAGCTGAGGGTAAAGGTTCTGGACTGGCCAAGCATGTCTCCAGACCTAAACCCTATTGAGCATCTGTGGGGCATCCTCAAAGGAAAGTGGAGGAGTGTAAGATCTCTAACATCCACCAGCTCCGTGATGTGAAAGAGGACATTCCAGTGGCATCCCAGCACTGGAAAATAATGGTGGCACCACAAAATATTGACACTTTGGGCCCAATTTGGACATTTTCACATAGGGGTGCACTCACTTTTGTTGTCAGCGGTTTAGACATTAATGGCTGTGTGTTGAGTTATTTTGAGGGGACAACAAATTTACACTGTTATACAAGCTGTACACTCACTACTTTACATTGTAGCAAAGTGTCATCTTTTCAGTGTTGTCACATGAAAAGATATAATAAAATATTTACAAAAATGTGAGGGGTGTACTCACTTTTGTGAGATACTGTATAGGGAAATCCTTACTAGACCCAGTTCAGTATCTGGAATATCTAGGCCTACAGCTAGATACAGTCCAGGCAAGGGTGCTCTTACCGCTGAGAAAGACCTCAAGGCTCTGGTATGCCAGGTGAGGGCGATGAGACACCCTTGAGTTTGCCTCTGTATGAGGCTGCTAGGGAAGATGGTAGCCTCTTTCGAGGCAGTTCCCTATGCGCAGTTTCACTCCAGGGCGCTTCAGCACAACATCGATGGAGTCATGCCTGGTGGTTAGCAAATCAGAATCAGTCTCAGGGAAGATGTTTTCTTCCAGTATCTTGGAAGATTGTGACCACAGATGCCAGTCTTACAGGCTGGGGAGCAGTCATGGAGGACTCCAAGGTCCAGGGGAGATGATCCTTGGTGGAGCAGAGATTACCCATCAACATCCTAGAGCTACTAGCCATTTGGCTAGCTCTGAGGTATTGGAAATCCAGGTTGCAGGGCCACCCGGTAAGGGTACAGACAATGCCACGGTGGTGGCTTATGTCAACCATCAGGATGGCACCAAGAGTCAGTTGGCACACAAGGAAGTTTGCCTACTACTTGGGCAGAGTACCATGTACCAAAACTGTCTGCAGTTCACATCCCAGGGGTGGAAAATTGGAAGGCAGGCTTTCTCAGCCACCAACAGATACACATGGGAGAGTGGTCGCTGCATCCCGAAGTATTTTGGGAAATTTGCCTGCACTGGGGAAGCCAGAGGTGGATCTACTGGCATCCCGATTCAACAACAAAGTCCAGCAGTTTGTTTCCCGAGCAAGGGATCCTCTGGCTATAGAAGTGGACACTCTGGTGATTCCGTGGGCTCAGTTCTGATTGATTTATGCCTTTCCCCCAATCTCTCTTGTACCGCATCTCTTGTGCAAAATTCGGGAGGAGGCTGAGTCATTCTAGTGGCGCCAGATTGGCCCAGGAGGCCTTGGCACCCAGAAATAATGAGGTTAACGGCAGACAGGCCTTGGCAGCTTCCAGTCCGACCCGATCTACTCTCTCATGGTCCTATATTTCACCCGAATTTACGTGCCCTGAGTTTGACGGCATGGCGATTGAAGCCGCGGTATTGAGAGATCGTGGGGTTTCAGGCCCTGTTTTGTCTACAATGGTAAACGCTAGAAAGCTAGTCACCAGGAAGATTTATCACAGGGTCTGGAAGGCTTACATTGCGTGGTGTGAGGCCAGGAAATGGTATCCCCAAAAGTATGTGATTGGTAGAATACTAGCCTTTCTACAAGCAGAAGTAGACTTGAAGCTGACTTTGACTACATTCAAAGGACAGGTTTCTGCCTTGTCCATATATTTTCAGAGGCCTTTGGCTTCTCACTCCTTGATCAGGACTTTTCTTCAAGGGGTAACTCATCTGTTACCACCTGTTAGATTTCCTCCCTGTCCATGGGATTTGAATTTGGTTTTGTCAGTGCTGCAGAAGCAGCCTTTTGAACCTATTAGGGGATTCCCTTGGTTCTTTTGACTCAGAAACTAGTCTTTCTTTTTGCCATCGCCTCAGTCAGAAGTGTTTCGGAGTTGGCAGCTCCATCTTTTAAAAAGCCATACTTGAGATTGCACTAGGATAAGGTGGTACACTGGCCTCTTCCATCCTTCCTACCAAAGGTGGTTTCGACTTTTCATCTCAATCAAGATATTATTTTGCCTTTCTTTTATTCTCAGCCCTCCTCACCAGAGAAGAGACAATTGCACTCTCTTGATGTGGTGCGTGCTGTTAAGATCTATCTGAAGAGATCTGCAGACAGGAAGACTGATGCCTGTTTTGTTTTTCTGGAAGGCCCTAGGAGGGGTCAGGCGGCATCCAAGGCAGCTATTTCACTGTGGATTCACCAGCTGATTACTCAAGCTTATGGTTTAAAGGGGAAGGCTTCCCCATTCAGAGTAAGAGCTCATTCCACCAGAAGAGTAGGAACCTCCAGGGCTTTATGCCACCAGACGTTGGTGGCACAGATTTGTAGGCTGCTACATGGTCCTCAGTACATACATTCACAAGATTCTATCAAGTGGATGTTAGAGCAGCGGAGGATTCCACTTTTGGCCGCAGTGTATTAAGGAAGAAAGAAGGGATGGCCGCACATCAAGCTGGAATCCAACATCCTTTATTTAGCTATCCATAAAGCACATCAATATAGAACATCACAGGAACAGTGTGCAAATGGTGTACATGTTTCGTGTATTAAGGGCTGTGGTTTAATTGGGGTGTGTCTCCCTCCCCTCAGGTTACAGTATATTGCTCTGGGATGTCCCATGAGCAGGGCTGCCGTCAGGTGAGTACAGGCAGTACTGGTGTACGGGGCCCGAGCGTCTGTAGGGGCCCAGCGCCGGGCCTCCCCCTGCCTCCGCCCTCACATGTAAACACACTAATCCTCCTTTGAATCTGATCGCAGGCAGCCGGGTGGACATGCGCCATGAACAATAGACAGACACAAGCAAGCTCTGGCTGCTCTCCTTGTCGTCGCGACTTTCATTAGTGGTGATGTCACATCCAGGAAAACAGGGAGTGCCAAGGGCACCATCTTTGTGGACCCTCGGAAACTATTGCATCAGAGCAATTATGTGTGCCATCTTGGTGCACCCGTGGAGGACAGGGAGATACACATCCCATCCTGGAACAAAAGACAGCCCAAACAAACCTGCAGGATGCCGCCCCCCTGCAGCAGTGGCATAAAAAAACATATTGTGCAACACACTAGTACGTCGGGTCAGAACTCCTTGTTCGGCTTGACAATTCCATCAATGCTGAGGAGGGAGGAGCTGGCTACTTGCAATTGCCACTGCCCCCTCCCATTGGCCAGTACTCCTTCAGGGGACGTGGTTATTTTCTAAGGTTTTTAAGTGGGCAGCCCGCTCAGGTGCATGCAAAGAGGAGGAGAAAGAGCGGCGGGTAAGTGACTGAGAAATTGCTGCTACTGTACTGACTGAGTATTGACAATGTATTGTTGTGTATTGCTGACTAACTGTGCCCCTGCCTTGTGCTGGAATTTTAAATTTGGCTACACTGTTTCAGTTGCATTGTGGAGAGGGATGAGGATTACTCTGGGTGGGGATGAGAGTTACATTATGTAACTCTCATCCCCACCCAGAGTCATCCTCATCCCCAGGGCCGATCCTGGGTGGGTGCCCGGGGTGCACTGCACCCAGGCGCCGCGGGTTGGGGGGCGCCAAACTGTAAGAGTTCTCACTTCTCTCCACTTTCGCAGTGCTGATCCCTGCCGAGCAGCTTCCCGGAGGGCGGTGGCCGTGAGATGAGAAGAGCCCGCTCTGTCCTGTGAATGAAACTCAGAGGAGGAGTGGCGATGCTACAAGCAGCACACAGGCTGAAACCGCTCCTCCTCTGAGTTTCATTCACTGGATAGAGCAGGCTCTTCTCATCTCATGGCCGTCGCCCTCCAGGAAGCTGCCCACCCCCTGCCTCTGTCATAAAGACTCTTGTATGCTCTGCTCTTTCCCAGCGTCCCGCCCCTCTCCTCCTATGTCTGCTCCCTCCTCCCTTCACTCTCCTGGCAGTACAGAGGTTAGGGGACGGAAACAGAGCAGAGTGTTCCTCCCTCCCCTTCCCTCCTGTACTGCAAAGAATTATGGGAGATATAGTCCACAGGAGGGGTGGGATTGCCTTAAAAATGAATGGACAAAGTGTAATGGCCACAATGAGGAGGTGAGTTTCTGATCTCACATTTTTCACACATGGGTACTCATTAGGTGGCACTAATAGACAGCACTGATGTGCTGGCACTGATGAGGTGGCACTGATGATGTGCTGGCACTGATGAGATGGCACTGATAGACTGCACTGATGTGCTGGCACTGATGAGATGGCACTGATAGACTGCACTGATGTGCTGGCACTGATGAGGTGGCACGGATGTGCTGGCACTGATGAGATGGCACTGATAGACTGCACTGATATGCACTGATGAGGTGGCACTGGTATGCACTGATGAGATGGCACTGGTATGCACTGATGAGGTGGCACTGGTATGCACTGATGGGCACTGACGAGGTGGCACTGATGAGATGGCACTGGTAGGCACTGATGAGGTGGCACCTATGAGACGGCACTGGTAGACACTGATGTGCTGGCACTGAAGAGGTGACATGGGTATGCACTGATGAGGTGGCACTGGTATGCATTGATGAGGTGGCACTGATGAGATGGCACTGGTAGGCACTGATGAGGTGGCACCTATGAGATGGCACTGGTAGGCACTGATAAGGTGGCACTGGTAGGCACTGACAAGTTGGCACTGGTAGGCACTGATGGTACTGATGAGGTGGCACTGATGAGGCAGTACTGGTATGCACTGATGAGGTGGCACTAATTAGGTGGCACTAATTAGATGGCACTGATGAGCACTGATGAAGTAGCACTGATAGTCTGCATTGATGATGTGGCACTGTTAGGCTACATTAATGAGGTGGCACTGATCAGTCTCTGACCATCAGCGGTATCATTTCTGCAGTATCTGACATCTGCTTTATCATGTTTGCAGTCTCTGACCATCAGCGGTATCATTTCCGCAGTCTCTGCCTATCTCTTGTATCATGTTTGCAGTCTCCGACCATATCCTGTATCATTTTTGCAGTCTCTGACCATCAGCTGTATCATTGCTGCAGTCTCTGCCTATTTCTTGTATCATTTCTGCAGTCCCTGACCATCTACTTTATCATGTCTGCACTCTCTTACCATCTCCTGTATCATGCCTGCAGTCTCTGACCATCTCCTGTATCATGCCTGCAGTCTCTGACCATCTCCTGTATCATGTCTCCAGTCTCTAACCATCTCCTGTATCATGTCTGCAGTCTCTGACCATCTCCTGTATCATGTTTGCAGTCTCTGACCATCTCCTGTATCATGTCTGCAGTCTCTAACCATCTCCTGCAGTCTCTGACCATCTCATGTATCATTTCTGCAGTCTCTGACCGTCTCCTGTATCATGCCTGCAGTCTCTGACTATCTCCTGTATCATGCCTGCAATCTCTGACCATCTCCTGTATCATGCCTGCAGTCTCTGACTATCTCCTGTATCATGTCTGCAGTCTCTGACCATCTCCTGTATCATGTCTGCAGTCTCTGACCATCTCCTGTATCATGTCTGCAGTCTCTAACCATCTCCTGCAGTCTCTGACCATCTCCTGTATCATGTCTGCAGTCTCTGACCATCTCCTGTATCATGTCTGCAGTCTCTGACCATCTCCTGTATCATTTCTGCAGTCTCTAACCATCTCCTGAAGTCTCTGACCATCTCCTGTATCATTTCTGCAGTCTCTGACCATCTCCTGTACTATGTCCGCAGTCTCTGACCATTGTTTATTGTTAAGAGATTGTGGAAGGATATTGGGGTAACAGACTCCTTAGGGCAGCATCTCTGTGTTTAGGTCACTGCCATGGAAATATTTGTAAAGGGGAGGAGTTAGCAGGATAACCACGCCCATGGGGGGGCGCCAGAAATATTTCTGCACCCAGGCATCTGTGATCCTAGGATCGGCCCTGCTCATCCCTCTCCACAATGTGTTCCCATCCATGCCCAGCATCATCCAACCCTCTCCACAATATATCCCCATCCCTGCCCAGAATCCTGGAGAGGGTTGGATGATGCTGGGCAGAGGTAAAGATATGTTATGGAGAGGGTTGGATGATGCCGGGCGGAGCATGGGGATATATTGTGGAGAGGGTTGGATGATGCCAGGCGGAGGATGGGCATATATTGTGGAAAGGGTGGGATGATTCCAGGTGGAGGATGGGGATATATTGTGGAGAGAGTTGGATGATGCCGGGTGGAGTGGGTGGGTGCACCGAAGGCCTCAGTGGGATGACCAGTGGGCATATTCGGTGGGACCACCAGTGGGCGGCCCTGGGGAATGTTGGTGGTCAGGCCCCGGGGGCCCCAAAATTTCTGATGCCTGCCCTGAGGAAATGATTATATAGCCTGCTCTGTGTTCTGTGATGGACTCAAAGAAATGGATTTTACAAGTCAGCTGTTAAAAATCCAATTATTTATGTCATACCATCACAGTTACCACCTCTGCATCACTGCATTGTTTCCCAACCCTCTCAGGTTTTGTAAGCTTAAGATGTCATATCATTATCTGTCCAAATAATGTATCCCCAACATGAAAATAATCCAGGCCACCCCTCATTTTTGTACACAGATAAATAATTCGATATAAAACAGTACACTCTGTGCTAGCTATATATTTAAAATGTTCAATGTCGTAAATCGCTTGCAATGATCTGTAAAATATTTAGTAAGTTATTTAGTCAACATATTTTGCTTGTTACGTAAATGACCTGGATGACTTCTGTTTTTGTCATGTGGGTTGTCACCTGGTGGTTTGTGTAGGCTAAAACCAAGAGCTTTCAGGAGTCCCACAAATGTAATAAACCAAGCTAACATGCAAATGGCACATGTGTTAATCTTTCCCGCAGAAAGGTACTTTCCAACAGTCATATCAAACATGAAGTTCAAATCATTTTAAATAGGGATGACTCTACAGAATGGAAACAAAACTGTTGACTTGTGGAAAATAACTATTAAAGCTTTTTTAAAGGATCATTTTTTTTAAATAATAAAAATCGAACACTTACCTGCTCTGTGCAATGATATTGCACACAGTGGCCCCACATCTTCGCTTATGGGGTCCCTCACTGGTGCTCCAGGCTCCTCCTCTTCTAACTGTGCCACCATAGGAAGCAGCTTCCTATAGGGGGGCACCTCCAATTGGGTCCCCTCAATTAAATTAGCTTCCCTGTGCTGTCATGCAACAAACTTGCCAAAGGACACACCATAATAAGCAATGCGCCACCCAGGTAGGAGAGCTTCGTATACACAATGTGATTGTTGTACAACCGCACGTCCAACTTTTCCCAAAATTGGCTGTCTGTGGTTTTGCCTAGCATACTAGTCAAATTATCAAAGCCGAACGCAGTGACGTGTTATGAGCGTATAAAGAGGAAGTTCAGGTGAATGTGCATTGTGACGACCGAACACTTCCTGGATTCCGCGGATGCGTGTTTGTACTTACAACTTTTGTTTGTCCAACTTCTGTACACACGAGCCGAAAATCGGAACACGCCTTGTCGGCAGACAAATGTTTTCTAGTTTGCTCATACAACTTTTGTTGGACGATAATTGAAAATCGGCTGTCGAATAGAGCGTGCTAACGGTAACAGGCTATCATACGACAGTTTTCGGTCGAATAATTGTACCGTGTGTACGGGCCATAACACATCTCTACATCTCTTAACCACTTGCCGACGGCTGATCGGCAATTGACGGCGACAGTGTGGCTCGATAGCACATAGCCATATGACGGCGGCCGCGAGATCGAGCCCAG
Source organism: Glandirana rugosa (assembly GCA_018402905.1). NCBI lineage: Eukaryota > Metazoa > Chordata > Amphibia > Anura > Ranidae > Glandirana > Glandirana rugosa. Next base: position 105,403 of record BLSH010185965.1, read on the forward strand.
AGAGCGCGCGCGCGCCGCCGGAGGCGCGCCCGCGTGCTCACTGTGTCCAGGGAGGGCCAGGGAGCGGGTGTGGCGGATTCGATCTCTGCCGGCCACCCGTGATGCCCCCCCCGGAGTGAAAGAACGGAGGTCCGTGTAAGTAAACACCGACCTCCGTTCTGTGAGGGGGGTAGGGCTGTGATCACAGCCTTCCTCTACATGGAAGGTGTGATCACTTCCCTTCCCCAGCTAGGGCAGTCCCCCCACAGTTAGAACACGCCCAGGGAACACTGTTAACCCTTAGAGCGCCCCCTGCATGTTAACCCCTTCACTGGCAATGGCATTTACACAGTAATCAGTGCATTTTTATAGCACTGATCGCTGTATAAATGCCAATGGTCCCAAAAAAGTGTCAAAATGTTCCGACATGTCCACTGAAATATCGCAGTACCGCTAAAAACCACAGATCGCCGCCATTACTAGTAAAAAAATTAAAAAAAATAAAAACCCCAGAAATGAATTCTCATCATCCGTAAACGCGGCCACTTTTGCGCAAACCAATCAATAAACGCCAATTGCGATTTTTTTTTATCACAAATATGAGGAAGAATATAAATCGGCCAAAACCGATGAAAAAAATGTTTTTTTATATTTTTTTTTGGATTTGTATTTTAGCAAAAAGTAAGAAATTTGGGTTTTTTTGCAAAATTGTTGCTCTTTTTTTGTTTATAGCGGCGATCAGAAATGACGCGGCGGTGATCAAATACCCCCAAAAGAAAGCTCTATTTGTGGGGAAAAAAGGACGCAAATTTCGTTTGGGGGTGGGGGGAGAAGCTGCAGATGCTGGAACATGTTACATATTCCACCCTAAAAACAGGTGGAACATGTAACATATTCCATGGGTGAACTTATCCTTTAACCACTTAAGGACCGGAAGGATTTCCCCCTTTAGGACCAGAGCCCTTTTTGCGATTCGGCACTGCGTCGCTTTTTAACTGAAAATTGCGCGGTCGTGCGACGTTGTACCCAAACGAAATTTGCGTCCTTTTTTCCCACAAATAGAGCTTTCTTTTGGTGGTATTTGATCACCTCTGCGTCATTTCTGATCGCTGCTATAAACAAAAGAAGAGCGACAATTTTGCAAAAAAACCCAAATTTACTTTTTGCTAAAATACAAATCCAAAAAAAAATATAAAAAAACATTTTTTTTCATCGGTTTTGGCCACTTTATATTCTTCCTCATATTTGCGATAAAAAAAATCGCAATCGGCGTTTATTGATTGGTTTGCGCAAAAGTGGTCGCGTTTACGGATGATGAGAATTCATTTCTGGGGTTTTTATTTTTTTTTTATTTTTTACTAGTAATGGCGGCGATCTGCGATTTTTAGCGGTACTGCGATATTTCGGCGGACATGTCGGACCATTTTGACACTTTTTTGGGGCCATTGGCATTTATACAGCGATCAGTGCTATAAAAATGCACTGATTACTGTGTAAATGCCATTGCCAGTGAAGGGGTTAACCTGCAGGGGGCGCTCTAAGGGTTAACTGTGTTCCCTGGGCGTGTTCTTACTGTGGGGGGACTGCCCTAGCAGGGGAAGGGAAGCGATCACAGCTTCCGTGTAGAGGAAGGCTGTGATCACAGCCCTTCCCCCTTCACAGAACGGAGGTCTGTGTTAACTTACACGGACCTCCGTTCTTTCACTCCGGGGGGGGGGGCATCGCGGGTAGCCGGCGGCAATCGAAGCCGCCGCACCAGCTCCCTGGCTCTCCCCGGACACAGTGAGCGGGCGGGCGCGCCTCCGGCGGCGCGCGCTCACTGGGCGCGATCTCGCAGCCACCGTCATATGACGGCGATTTGCACAGGAGCGCCACCTTGTCGCCGTCACATGCCGATCGGCGGTCGGCAAGAGGTTAAATTGGTAGTAAACCCACTTTTTCATCTTTTACCTACAGGTAAGCCTGTAATAATGCTTACTTGTTGGTACTCTGAAAATCTCCTAAATTTGCACTGTTAAGGAGATATTCACAGTGCATGCAGAAAGTAAAGTCACAGGCGCATGAGCTCTGAAGGTCCAGCATACAATGCCGGACCTTGCCGTAAGCGACATCATTGTGCCCCCAGCCACTCATTTAGCTGCAGGCCGCGAACTCGGAAGGAAGACTGGGTGAAGATTGAAACCCTCTCAGCGGTGATAGCGTGACGCTGGTGGGCTTCGTTCTAAGGTAAATCTCTCATAATGTGCTAGCATGCGATGCATATTAGCACATTATGACACTGCCTTGCAGGGGATTTATTTTTTTCTTTAACTGCGGTTTATTACCACTTTAATAATTGGATCATAACTCTGCTCAGCCAAGGAGATGCATAGGCTGCATTTTAGCAGCCTCCATTATGGCACTAAGGAGAATCTATGATAGGGTGACCAGACGTCCCCAGTTTCCAGGGACAGTCCCCGGACTGAAGACACTGTCCCCGGAGCCACTCTATCCCCGGATTGCAGAGCGGCTCTGCCATGGGTCCTGCTGGGTCTATTGGACAGGCGGTGATTTGAGAGAGGCGGCTCTTTCATTAGGCTAATGAAAGGGCCACCTCTGGGGATAAGTAGCAGAGCTCCATGCTCTACCGCACTGGCTGCTCTTAGTCTCGGACTCCCCGCCCATGTGCTCAGCCGCCTCCTCCGGGTCCCTCTCTCCTGCTCCATGCAGCACCGCTCAGCCCAGTGTCTTTCCCAGCCAGAGTCCCGCACCCCCTGATTCGGCTTCATCCATTCCGGCTCCGGTGCATACAAAGTTTAAGCACACAGGAGTTGCAGTGCAGGAGCCATATGAGAGCCAGGCCAGCCCTCCTCCTCCCCCATCATACACGGACCCCTTCTCCCCTGGGGACCCCTTCTCACCTGGAGGAAATGTAAGAAATAACGTATATATCATACAATCATTCCATAAACACATACCACATGCACTGCATATATCATTGGGGGAAATTGTGCTTATAAAATAGTTCACCATTTGCCATTAAAAAAAAATATATATGTCCGCAGATATCATTTGAAAAATCTGGTCACCTTAATCTATGAACCCTCAGAAAAAGTCTGAAATTTTAGAGTCTTCCAATGACCCCCAAATAGTAGCGATCTCTTGAATAATATCATGCAGAAGGACATTACTAGCAGCAAACCTTTTTTGTCAGCTCTGTGGAAAGATTTGCATTTGTTGTGTGCCAGCAATTACATATAGACACTGCCCTCAAAGGCACATGGGCTTGACCTTCACAAATTTGACCCAAGAACAATGTCAGGCAATGTAACGAATTCCAGGTAGATGCAGTAGAACTTCCAGTTCTTCCCATGATTGACATCCACACAATGGCTACTTTTTATTTCATTGATGATGACAGTATATAACCTGTAAGAGATTGTTACTGTGCTATAAATGATTATGGGCATGCCCCAGCCTTCTCCTGCCTGCTGCAATCAGTTGAATTCCCTGTGTTTTTCCTTCTTGGTTATTTATTCTTTCAGTACCACAGTAACAGCATAGCTTAAAGTAGATCTAAAGGCAAAATGTTTTTTTTTTCATTTTGGATAGAGTAAGGAAGGATTATGACCCCTGTCCATTTTTTATTTAAAAATCTGTGCCCCATTGGCACAGCCGTAACAGGAAGTGAAAGGAGATCCGTAAAAAGTGAGGGAATCCCTGTTTGTGAGCACAGTCACCAGAACTACTGCCCCCACTGGGCATTTCCCTTCTATTCCTGTTCTGGTGTCAATCCAAAATTTGGGGTTCCTCCTTACCTTCAGTGACAACAGTCACGAGGAAGAATAGAGAGGATGAATTTCCATAACAGAGACTCAGACAGCAATAAAGACCTGACTGTTGTTCTAATCCTTCTTTACTCTATCCAAACCTAAAAAACTGTTTTATCTTTAGTTATACTTTAAAGCGGTGTTCCGACCCTCCAGCAAAAAAATGAAAAGTCGGCCCGGTGGTGGGGGAAGGAGGAGGAGGGCCCGAACTTCTGAGTGATCGCACCACGACACAATCTCTTGTAAGTGAGGACAAGTACCTGTCAAAAACAGGTACCCGCTCCCCCCCCTTGGGGTTTAAAACCTAACTGTGGTCTTGTCCTTATCTTCCC
>BLSH010185965.1:112252-122944 GCA_018402905.1 Glandirana rugosa
AAAAAATCGCAGATCGCCGCCATTTTTAGTAAAAAATAAAAAAAATAAAAACCCCAAAAATGAATTCTCATCATCCGTAAACGCGGCCACTTTTGCGCAAACCAATCAATAAACGCCGATTGCGATTTTTTTTATCGCAAATATGAGGAAGAATATAAATCGGCCAAAAACGGTGAAAAAAAATGTTTTTTTATATTTTTTTTTTGGATTTGTATTCTAGCAAAAAGTAAGAAATTTGGGTTTTTTTGCAAAATTGTCGCTCTTCTTTTGTTTATAGCGGCGATCAGAAATGACGCAGAGGTGATCAAATACCACCAAAAGAAAGCTCTATTTGTGGGAAAAAAAGGACGCAAATTTCGTTTGGGTACAACGTCGCACGACCACGCAATTGTCAGTTAAAGCGACGCAGCTCAGAATCGCAAAAAGGGCTCCGGTCCTAAAGCAGGAAATCCTTCCGGGGCTGAAGTGGTTAAGGAACATTTGTGAAAAAAATCCCCTTTGTAGCCATTTTATGAGCTACACTAAAAAAAAAAAGAAAAAAAAAAAGAAGCATTAGTTCACCTCTTCACAAGAAATGAACATAGTAACCCCCCTCCCCCTCCCATCCCTATCCCTGCTGTACTTACCTCTGTAAATGGTTAGGTTACACTGCCCATGATTACAAGATTCTGATTGGTTACATGCTGACACATGGCTGCGTTTACTAATCAGAATCATTCTAATCTGAAGGAAGAAATGAAAGAAAGGGAAGAAGACTGTAGCTTTCAATTCCCTGGACTGCTGTATTGGCTGCATGGGCAGCTAAAGCTAATGATACATGGAGGTGAGTGCAGAAGGGACTGGGGGTGTGGGGAGTATGTACAATGTTAGTTCACCTTTTCATTTTTTGAGAAAAGGTGAATATACACTTTAAATATGTTTTCAAACACACATCCACTTTCCTTTAAAACAATGTTTGTATATGAGCCCTTGAAATATAATCCCTGCCTGGAAGCATAGGGGGAAGGAGGGGTGATAAGAGCGGAATGCGGGTCTACTGAAAATATCATATTTAGATGTTTTCATATAAATTGTTTTTCTGTTAGTCTTATAAGAAATCCCATGATGTGGCCATTATATTTGAGCTCATGAATAAAAACTGGCACAAAATGTTCTGCTTATGGCTGCTAATCAGATTTTCTGACTTGTGCTAGAAAAACCACAGCTGGGATCTGCATGGTTGCTATGCATGCAACTTATTTCATTTTTGACCTGGCAACAAAGGAGCTAATATGTGTATATTGTAGCATATGCGGCCAGCAATAATAATAATGTATGTAGGTATCAGGATGAACTCTCTCTCTCTCTCTTTCTCTATCTATCTATCTATCTATCTATCTATCTATCTATCTATCTATCTATCTATAAATATATATATATTATCTCACAAAAGTGAGTACACCCCTCACATTTGTGTATATATTTTATTCTATCTTTTCATGTGACAACACTGAAGAAATGCCACTTTGCTACAATGTAAAGTAGTGAGTGTACAGCTGGTATAACAGTGTCAATTTTTTGTCCCCTCAAAATAACTCAACACACCCATTAATGTCTAAACCGCTGGCAACAAAAGTGAGTTCACCCCTAAGTAAAAATGTCCACATTGGGCCCAGTTAGCCATTTTCCCTCCCCGGTGTCATGTGACTGGTTAGTGTTACAAGGTCTCAGGTGTGAATGGGGAGCAGGTGTGTTAAATTTGGTGGTATCGCTCTCACTCTCTCATACTGGTCACTGGAAGTTCAAAATGGCACCTCATGGCAAAGACCTCTCTGAGGATCTGAAAAAAAAAGAATTGTTGCTCTACATGGCCTAGGCTATAAGAAGATTGCCAAGACCCTGAAACTGAGCTGCAGCACGGTGGGCAAGACCATACAGCAATTTAACAGGACAGGTTCCACTCAGAACAGGCCTCATCATGGTCAACCAAAAAAGTTGAGTGCACGTGCTCAGCGTCATATCCAAAGGTTGTCTTTGGGAAATAGACGTATGAGTGCTGCCAGCATTGCTGCAGAGGTTGAAGGGGTGGGGGTCAGCCTGTCAGTGCTCAGACCATACACCACACACACTGCATCAAATTGGTCTGCATGGCTGTGGTCCCAGAAGGAAGCCTCTTCTAAAGATGGTGCACAAGTAAGCCCGCAAACAGTTTTCTGAAGAGTGAAGGACATGGATTAGTGGAACCATGTCCTGTGGTCTGATGAGACCAAGATAAACTTATTTGGTTCAGATGGTGTCAAGCGCGTGTGGTGGCAACCAGGTGAGGAGTACAAAGACAATTGTGTCTTGCCTACAGTCAAGTATGTTGGTGGGAGTGTCATTGTCTGGGGCTGTATGAGTGCTGCCGGCGCAGCAGCTAGCTACAGTTCATTGAGGGAACCATGAATGCCAACATGTACTGTGACAGAGCATGATCCCCTCCCTTTGGAGACTGGGCTACAGGACAGTATTCCACCATAACAACCCCAAACACACCTCCAAGATGACCATTGCCTTGCTAAAGAAGCTGAGGGTAAAGGTGATGGACTGGCCAAGCATTTCTCCAGACCTAAACCCTTTTGAGCATCTGTGGGGCATCCTCAAATGGAAGGTAGAGGAGCGCAAGGTCTCTAACATCCACCTGCTCCGTGATGTCGTCATGGAGGAGTGGAAGAGGACTCCATTGGCAACCTGTGAAGCTCTGGTGAACTCCATGCCCAAGAGAGTTAAGGCAGTGCTATAAAATAATGGTGGCCACACAAAATATTGACACTTTGGGCACAATTTGAACATTTTCACTTAGGGGTGTACTCACTTTTGTTGCCAGTGGTTTAGACATTAATGGCTGTGTGTTGAGTTATTTTGAGGGGGCAGCAAATTTACACTGTTATAGAAGCTGTACACTCACTACTTTACATTGTAGCAAAGTATAATTTCTTTAGAGTTGTCACATAAAACGATAGTATAAAATATTTACAAAAATGTAAGAGGTGTACTCACTTTTGTGAGATACTGTATATATATATACAGTATGTATATATATATATATATATATATATATATCGTTATGTTATACGAGGCGAGGTGATCGATGGACAATATGTGTCGCCTCGCATGCGTTCATTTGCAGTGGACTACGGTGGAATCCGGTCCGAGTTTTACCAGTCACCTTGGCAGGGTTGGTTCCGGACCAGATGTTGTGGTCCACTGGAGTCCACCTAAAGGTGGTTTAAATAATCAGGAGAAAAGCAGAGTTTTGCTCTGGCATGGGACTCAGGAACCATCAGCCCTAGAGAGCTAACATATGGAAGTTTGCTTATGGACTGAGACAAAAAGATTTGCACTGTCTATGTTTTGTGGGTGTCTGGGAGAAGCCCTACAGCGCTCAGTTAGGAAAAGCTCAAATGTTTAGTTAGTGCCTGGGTGGCGAGGATTTATTTTCTGTTTTATTTGATTTCTACATGCAACCTTGTAAATAAACCTGGCTACAAGCCAGATTTTAAGCAAACCTGCAGTTTGGACTGCCTTTTTCCCAAGGAAGGTGATCCCCATTGAGCTAACCCCCTACATGGGGTGGATTCGGTGGTCATTATCCTAAACAAGATGGAGGACCATTGCAGTCCGGGCTCAACGGATGCATCGCTGGTCATAAAGTACTGACAAGCCACCCCGCTCACAAATTTAGATTCGATTTCGATTTGATACACCTCACCAAGAAATTGCTGCAGCCAGAGACTTTGTCAGGCCCTAAGATTTTGGAATGTGTGGTCATGGACCACTATTTACGGGCACTCCCTGCCACTTTGAGGAAGTGGGTCAGCCATGGGGACCCTAAGACTGCCAACCAGCTGGTGGACTTGGTGGAGAGATATACTGCTGACGAGGATTTGCTTAACCCATTCGTGCCCCACTCCAATATCTCTAGGGGTGAAAAATCGCCGGATCCGGTAAGACTGTTCCAGGGTTCAAGGGCGTGGGAAGAAATTACAAGTCTGTTGCCACAGATAATGAGACTATGTGCTCAGGAACTGGAGACTGGCCAAATAGGTCAGGAAGGTCTCTGAGGCTGTTTAGAGCAGTGTTCCCCAACCCAGTCCTCAAGGTCCACCAACAGGTCATGTTTTCAGGATTTCCCTCAGATGAATCAGCTGTGGTAATTACTAAGGCAGTGAAACTGATCAAATCACCTGTGCAAAATAATGGAAATCCTGAAAACATGACCTGTTGGTGGGCCTTGAGTACAGGGTTGGGGAACACTGGTTTAGAGCACTGGGTACAGAACATATAAAATGTTATTGCTGCCATGCGTTTGGTCATATTGCTGCTAACTGCTCCCTAAGTGATGAACCAATGCAATGTGGTAATGCTTACTTGAACAAACGCATGTCTCTTTTTGCACAGGTAGCATGTACTGCAACATTTTGGGTACACATGGAAAAGCAAATGTGTGTAATTTCAGTTGATGGAAAGCCAGTCACAGCTCTGCTAGATTCTGGTAGCGTGGTGAACTTAGTCAAAGGTGATTGTGTAAATCCCACAAAGTTACACCATAGCACTATTGGGGTTATTTGCATACATGATGACACACATGATTCCCAGACTGCTGTGGTTGAGATTGATACCCCTTGGGGCATGGTGACACATTCAGTGGGGGTGGTACCCTCACTGCTTCATGAAGCCCTAGTGGGGAGAGATTTTCCCCACTTTTGGAGTTTATGGGGAAACAAAAGGAGTTGGGAGGACAGAGCTCCCCCTGCTGGGGAAACACGGGAAATCACACGAGACCCTTTTGATTGCCAGATGAAAGGAAAGCTCTTGGCAAGTCCAAGGAAGAGGAAGATCCTCTTCCATTTTCTTTAATGGCTGGGGAGCAGGAGGAGCTGGAATCCAGCCACCAGCTGGAGGTTAATGAACAAGAAGTTATCTCTGACTCTAATAGTGAGAGTGGACAGAATGTGGTGCCTGACTGAGAAGTCAGAAAAGATGATTTTTGTACGGAAAAGACGCCACACTCAGTAGAGCCAGAGAAAACATTAAAATGGTAGATGGGGAACCTGTCGAACCTAATATAGGGGTGTTTTTTCCCTACATGGCTCTTAAAAATAACTTGACAACAAGAATATTATGAGTCATGCCCAGAGTGCCAGTATTCTGCGCCATCACCCCATTTGCAGTCCGCTGGTACCATTACCAATAATTGAAGTGCTGTTTGAAAGAATTGGCATGGATCTAATGGGACCAGTAGTAAAGTCTGCCCGAGGCCATCAGCACATACTGGTAATACTGGACTATGCCACGCGATATCCTGAAGCCATTCCCCTACATAATACCTCATCTAAAACTATTGCTAAAAAGCTTGTCCAGGTATTTAGTCATGTGGGTATTCCAAAAGGAATATTAATGGATCAAGGCACCCCATATATGTCCCGAGTCACTAAAGAATTGTGTAAGTAGTTCAAAATCTCCCATCTCTATACCTCTGTCTACCACCCGCAAACTGATGGTTTTGTGGAGAGGTTTAACAAAATGCTCAAAAAGATTGTTTCAAAAGGGTAGTGGACAAAGATGGGGAAAATTTGGACTTCTTGCTGCTATACCTCATGTTTGCCATACGAGAGGCACCTCAGGCGTCTACAGGTTACTCACCTTTTGAACTACTGTATGGTAGACATCCCAGGGGGTTACTAGATGTTGCAAAAAACGTGGGAGGGAATGACCATTCCTTATAGAAGCATCATTGAGCATATCTCACTGATGCAAGATAGAATTGCTGCTGTTATGCCGCTGGTATGGGAACATATGGAGCAAGCCCAGGAGGCTCAGAGAAGGAATTATAATCGGGGTGCCAAAACCCAGGACTTCAGCCCTGATGATAGAATGCTGGTACTAGTCCAGTCGAGAGTAAATTCCTAGCAAAGTGGCAAGGTCCCTTTGAAATTATGGAAAGAGTAGTGGAATTAAACTACAAAGTTTAACCAGCCAGGGAAAAGGAAACCAGGGCAAAAATATCACGTTAATCTCTTGAAACCTTGGAAGGACAGAGAGACTTTACTGGCGATGCCCACCCCCCAAAAGGGCATACCCCCTGTGACTTCAGAAGTGGCAATAACTGAAACCTTGTCAGTGGCCCAACAGAAGGACGTTAAAGAATTTATGAGTAAGAATAGAGACTTTTTCTCTCACCTGCCCAGACTGCATCAAAAGACGCGAAGCAGTTGCAAATGCAATCAAGAACATGTTAGAGCTGGACATGATAGAGGAATCCCACAGTGACTGGTCCAGTCCCATAGTATTGGTCCCAAAACCAGATGGAACGATAATGTTTTGTAACAATTTCAGAACGTTGAACAGCGCGTTCAAATTTGATGCATTCAAATTTGATGGGGGACACTCTGATGGGGACACTCTGATGGGGGACATTCTGATGGGGGGGGGGGGCAGTGGGATGTGGGACTGGGTGCTGTACTATCCCAGGTCAGAGATGGGGAGAAGCACCCAGTGGTCTACCTTAGCAGAAAGCTCAACAGACATGAGAAAACTATGCCATTGTTGAGAAGGAATGTTTAGCCATCAAATGGGCCTTAGATGCCCTGAAATATTACCTGTTGGGGAGACCAATTACAATTAGTCACAGACCATGCCCCTCTTAAATGGATGTGTGATAACAAGGAGAAAAACAGTCGGGTGACAAGGTAGTTCCTTGCTCTGCAAGCATTCAAATTCACAGTGGAGCTCCAGAATAATGCAGATGCCCTTTCCTGTGTCCACCGTCTGGTTAGGACAGTTGCTCAGCCCCAGGAGCTTGAGCAGAGGGAGGGGGATATGTAATGTTATGCAAGGCGAGGTGATCTATGGACGATACGTGTCGTCTTGCATGCGTTCATTTGCAGTGGACTAAGGTGGAATCCGGTCCGAGTTTTAACGGCCACCTTGGCAGGGTTGGCTCCAGACCAGATTTTGTGGTCCACTGGAGTCCACCATCAAGTGGTTTAAATAATCAGGAGGAGAGCAGAGTTTTGCTCTGGCCTGGGATTTAGGAACCATCAGCCTGAGAGAGCTGACATATGGAAGTTTGCTTATGGACAGAAACAAAAAGGTTTGCACTGTCTTTGTTTTGTGGGTATCTGGGAGAAGCTCTGCACAGCTCAGTTAGGAAAAACTGAAATGTTTAGTTAGTGCCTGGATGGCAAGGATTTATTTTCTGTTTTGTCTATTTTATTTCTACATGCAACCTTTTTAAATAAACCTGGCTAAAAGTCAGATTTTAAGCAAACCTGCCATTTGGACTGCCTTTTTCCCATCCCAGGGAGGTTGATCCCCATTGAGCTAACCCCCACCAGGGCCGGCCCTACCATGGGACCCAGTGGAACCAATGGTCCCAGGCGGCAATTTGAGAGGGGCGGCAGAGCAGGGTCGCCGCTACTTACACATTCTGCACCGGGTGCAGACTCAGTGAGAGTGTTGCGGGCTGCCTGTCACAGCTCTGTCCGCACAGCCATGGCTCTCTCACAGAGTCTGCACCCGATGCTTCAGTGACAGCCAGAGCCCAGAGATCAGTGTGAGAGCGAGTCTCCTTCTGGCTCCGCCCATATGATAGAGCCGGAGGAGAATCTCACATGAGGTCCTGAACAGGGGAGGCGGCAGGTGAATCTGTACTCTGTACCCTAGTCTGTCTGTATACTACACTAGTCTGTCTGTATACTACACTAGCCTGTCTGTATACTACATTAGCCTGCTGCCTGTATACTACACTAGCCTGCTCTCTGTATATTACACTAGCCTACTGTCTGTATAATACACTAGCCTGCTGCCTGTATACTACACTAGCCTGACTGTATACTACACTAGCCTATACTACACTAGCCTGTCTGTATACTACACTAGCCTGCCTGTATACTACACTAGCCTGCTGTCTGTATACGACACTAGCCTGCTGTCTGTATACTACACTAGCCTGCTGCCTGTATAGTACACTAGCCTGCTGCCTGTATAGTACACTAGCCTGCTGCCTGTATACTACACTAGCCTGCCTGTATACTACACTAGCCTGTCTGTATACTACACTAGCCTGCCTGTATACTACACTAGCCTGTCTGTATAATACGCTAGCCTGTCTGTATAATACGCTAGCCTGCCTGTATACTACACTAGCCTGCTTGTATACTACACTAGCCTGTCTGTATACTACACTAGCCTGTCTGTATATACCCTAGTTTTTCTGTGTATATAACCTAGCCTACCTGTATACTACACTAGCCTGTCTGTATACTACATTAGCCTGCCTGTATATTTCCTAGCCTGTCTGTATATGCCCTAGCCTGTCTATATACTACCCTAGCCTGTCCATATACTACCCTAGCCCTTAACCTAGGTTCAGACTTGTGTTTAGTGCAAAATCTGACTTGAAAATTTTAATTTTAGTTTTATTTATCATGATATAGAATCATGGATGTGGGGGCCTTTTAGTGGGCGTGATTTATTTATTTTGGGGGGGGGGCAGCATTTCATTCTTGGACCCAGGCAACACAATGTCTTGGGCCAACCCTGCCCCCCACAATATACAGTATCTCACAAAAGTGAGTACACCCCTCACATTTTTTGTAAATATTTTATTTTATCTTTTCATGTGACAACACTGAAGAAATGGCACTTTGCTACAATGTAAAGTAGTGAGTGTACAGCTTGTATAACATTGTAAATTTGCTGTCACCTCAAAATAACTCAACACACAGCCATTAATGTCTAAACCGCTGTCAACAAAAGTGAGTACACCCCTAAGTAAAAATGTCCAAATTGGCCCCAAAGTGTCAATATTTTGTGTGGCCACCATTATTTTCCAGCACAGCCTTAACCCTCTTGGCCATGGAGTTCACCAGAGCTTCACAGGTTGCCATTGGAGTCCTCTTCCACTCCTCTAAGATGACATCACAGAGCTGGTGAATGTTAGAGACCTTGCTCTCTTCCATCTTCCATTTGAGGATGCCCCACAGATGCTCAATAGGGTTTAGGTCTGGAGACATGCTTGGCCAGTCCATCACCTTTACCCTCAGCTTCTTTAGCAAGTCTTGGAGGTGTGTTTGGGGTCGTTATCATGTTGTGTTTGGGGTCGTTATCATGTTGGAATACTGCCCCTCGGCCCAGTCTCTGAAGAGAGGGGCTCATGCTCTGCCTCAGTAAGTCACAGTAGATGGTCGCATTCATGGTTCCCTCAATGAACTCCCCAGTGCCGACAGTACTTAAGCAGCCCCAGATCGATCATGACACTCCCACCACCATGCAAGACACTTGTCTTTGTACTCCTCGCTTGACACCATCTGAACCAAATACATATATCTTGGTCTCATCAGACCACAGGACATGGTTCCAGTAATCCATGTCCTTAGTCTGCTTGTCTTCAGCAAACTGTTTGCGGGTTTTCTCTGGCATCATCTTTAGAAGAGGCTTCCATCTGGGATGACAGCCATCCAGACCAATTTGATGCAGTGTGCATCGTATGGTCTGAGCACTGACAGGCTGACCCACCACCCTTTAAACCTCTGCAGCAATGCTGGCAGCACTTATGCGTCTATTTCCCACACAGTTTTTAGATGATTTTAGAACAGGGATATGGCTTCTCCCGGTTTTAGTTTAAGTTTAACACACAGTTTACAGATGATTGTAGAACAGTGATATGGGTTCTCCCGGTTTTAGTTAAAGTTTAACACACAGTTTCCAGATGATTGTAGAACAGTAGTATGGGTTCTCCCGGTTTTAGTTAAAGTTTAACACACAGTTTCCAGATAATTGTAGAACAGTGATATGTGTTCTACCGGCTTATTTATATTTTTTTCACACAGTTTGAAGATGATTTTAGAACACTAATATGGCTTCCCTGTGGCTGATATAGGGGTTTTCACACACACTTTGATTGATGATCTTTCCCTTAAAGCAACAGCTAGAACCTTACCCTGTACAACTTGGAGATGATTTTAGAAAAATAATCTTTCCCTTAAAGCAATAGACTCTCCCTAGTCCAGTCAGATCATTCTGTGCAGCAGGATGAGGTGTGAAATCTGTCTCTCAAAGCACCAGTACTAGTATCTCTCCCTCCCTCAAAGCAGCAGTACTAGTATCTCTCCCTAGTCTAGTCAGATGGTTCTGTGCAGCAGGATGAGGTGTGAAATCTGTCTCTCAAAGCACCAGTACTAGTATCTCTCCCTCCCTCAAAGCACCAGTACCAGTATTTCTCCCTAGTCCACAATCAGATCATTCTGTGCAGCAGGATGAGGTATGAAATCTGTCTCTCAAAGCAGCAGTACTAGTATCTCTCCCTCCCTCAAAGCACCAGTACTAGTATTTCTCCCTAGTCCACAATCAGATCGTTCTGTGCAGCAGGATGAGGTATGAAATCTGTCTCTCAAAGCAGCAGTACTAGTATCTCTCCCTAGTCCAGTCAGATCGTTCTGTGCAGCAGGATGAGGTGTGAAATCTGTCTCTCAAAGCACCAGCACTAGTATCTCTCCCTCCCTCAAAGCAGCAATACTAGTATCTCTCCCTAGTCCTCAGTAATGCAGGATGAGATGTTCTGCAATCTGTCCCTAACAGAGCCAGCACGTGTCTTGCTAGACTGACCTGATCCCTCTCTATGATCATGACGACGAAACTCTCTGTCTAAAGTATGGAGTAGGACGACGT
>BLSH010185965.1:131716-152215 GCA_018402905.1 Glandirana rugosa
GTGTTTTGATATACCGCAATTTGACCGTCATTGCGTGTGGGCTACTGCCAGTTTAACGCCATATAGTTCTGTGTGCGTTACTGCCAGTTTAACGCCATATAGTTTTGTGTGCGTTACTGCCATTTTAATGCCATATAGTTTTGTGCATTACTGCAAGTTTACCGCCATATAGTTCTGTGTGCGATACTGTCAGTTTAACGCCGTATAGTTTTGTGTGTGTTACTGCCAGTTTAACACCATATAGTTCTGTGTGCATTACTGCACATTTAACGCCATATCGTTTTGTGCGTTACTGTAAGTTTAACGACATATAGTTCTGTGTGCGTTGCTGCTAGTTTAACAGCATATATTTTTGTGTGTGTTACTGCCAGTTTAACGCCATATCGTTCTGTGTGCATTACTGCAAGTTTAACGCCATATAGTTCTGTGTGAGTTACTGCCAGTTTAACGCCATATAGTATTGCGTGTGTTACTGCCAGTTTAACGCCATATAGCTCTGTGTGTCTTACTGGTAGTTTAACGCCATATAGTTCTGTGTGCGTAACTGCCAGTTTAATGCCATATAGTTTTGTGCGTTAATGCCAGTTTAACCCCATATAGTTTTGTGTGCATTACTGCCAGTTTAACACCATATAGTTCTGTGTGCGTTACTGACAGTTTAACACCATATAGTTCTGTGTGTGTTACTGCCAGTTTAGTGCCATATAGTTTTGTGCATTACTGCAAGATTAACGCCATATAGTTCTGTGTGCGTTACTGCCAGTTTAACACCATATCGTTTTGTGCGTTACTGCAAGTTTAACTCCATATAGTTCTGCGTGCGTTGCTGCCAGTTTAACACCATATATTTTTGTGTGTGTTTCTGCCAGTTTAACGCCATATAGTTCTGTGTACTTTACTGCCAGTTTAACGCCATATAGTTCTGTGTGCATTACTGTCAGTTTAACGCCGTATAGTTCTGTGTGTGTTACTGCCAGTTTAATGCCATATAGTTTTGTGCATTACTGCAAGTTTAACGCCATATAGTTTTGTGTGTGTTACTGCCTGTTTAACGCCATATTGTTTTGTGTGCGTTACTGCCAATTTAACGCCATATAGTTTTGTGGGTTACTGCCAGTTTAACGCCATATAGTTCTGTGTGCGTTGCTGCCAGTTTAACACCATATATATTTGTGTGTGTTACTGCTAGTTTAACGCCATATAGTTCTGTGTGCATTACTGCTAGTGTAACGCCATAAAGTTTTGTGTGCATTACTGCCAGTTTAATGCCATATCGTTCTGTGTGCATTACTGCCAGTTTAACGCCATATAGTTTTGTGCATTACTGCAAGTTTAACGCCATATAGTTCTGTATGCGTTACTGCCAGTTTAACACCATATAGTATTGTGTGCGTTACTGCCAGTTTAACACCAGATAGCTCTGTGTGTGTTACTGGCTGTTTAACGCCATATAGTTATGTGCGTTACTGCAAATTTAACGCCATATATTTCTGTGTGCGTTACTGCCAGTTTAATGCCATATAGTTTTGTGTGTTAATGCCAGTTTAACGCCATATAATTTTGTGTGCATTACTGCCAGTTTAACACCATATAGTTCTGTGTGCGTTACTGACAGTTTAACACCATATAGTTCTGTGTGCGTTACTGCCAGTTTAACGCCATATAGTTTTGTGCGTTACTGCAAGATTAATGCCATATAGTTCTGTGTGCGTTACTGCCAGTTGAACTCCATATAGTTCTGTGTGCGTTACTACCAGTTGAACGCCATATAGTTCTGTGTGCGTTACTGCCAGTTTAACAACATATCGTTTTGTGCGTTACTGCAGGTTTAACACCATATAGTTCTGTGTGCGTTGCTGCCAGTTTAACGGCATATATTTTTGTGTGTGTTTCTGCCAGTTTAACGCCATATAATTCTGTGTGCATTACTGCCAGTTTGACACCATATAGTTTTGTGCGTTACTGCAAGTTTAACGCCATATAGTTCTGTGTGCATTACTACCAGTTTAACGCCATAAAGTTTTGTGTGCCTTACTACCAGTTTAACGCCATAAAGTTCTGTGTGCGTTACTGCCAGTTTAACGCCATAGAATTGTGTGCGTTTCTGCAAGTTTAACGCCATATAGTTCTGTGTGCGTTACTGCCAGTTTAACGCCATATAGTTTTGTGGGCTACTGCCAGTTTAACGCCATATAGTTCTGTGTGCGTTACTGCCAGTTTAACGCCATATAGTTCTGTGTGCGTTACTGCCAATTTAACGCCATATAGTTTTGTGGGTTACTGCCAGTTTAACGCCATATAGTTCTGTGTGCGTTACTGCCAGTTTAACGCCATATAGTTTTGTGTGTTACTGCAAGTTTAACGCCATATAATTTAATGTGCGTTACTGCCAGTTTAACACCATATAGTTCTGTGTGTGTTACTGCTATTTTAATGCCATATAGTTTTGTGCGTTACTGCAAGTTTAACGCCATATAGTTCTGTGTGCGATACTGCCAGATTAACGCCATATAGTTTTGTGTGTGTTACTGCCAGTTTAACGCCATATAGTTCTGTGTGCGTTACTGCTAGTTTAACGCCATATCGTTTTGTGCATTACTGCATGTTTAACGCCATATAGTTCTGTGTGCATTGCTGCCAATTTAACACCATATATATTTGTGTGTGTTACTGCTAGTTTAACGCCATATAGTTTTGTGTGCGTTACTGCCAGTTTAACGCCATATAGTTCTGTGTGCGTCACTGTCAGTTTAACACACTATAGTTTTGTGCGTTACTGCAAGTTTAACGCCATATAGTTCTGTGTGCATTACTGCTAGTGTAACGCCATAAAGTTTTGTGTGCATTACTGCCAGTTTAATGCCATATCGTTCTGTGTGCATTACTGCCAGTTTAGCGCCATATAGTTTTGTGCATTACTGCAAGTTTAAGGCCATATAGTTCTGTATGCGTTACTGCCAGTTTAACACCATATAGTATTGTGTGCGTTACTGCCAGTTTAACACCATATAGCTCTGTGTGTGTTACTGGCTGTTTAACGCCATATAGTTATATGCGTTACTGCAAATTTAACGCCATATATTTCTGTGTGCGTTACTGCCAGTTTAATGCCATATAGTTTTGTGTGTTAATGCCAGTTTAACGCCATATAATTTTGTGTGCATTACTGCCAGTTTAACACCATATAGTTCTGTGTGCGTTACTGACAGTTTAACACCATATAGTTCTGTGTGCGTTACTGCCAGTTTAACGCCATATAGTTTTGTGCGTTACTGCAAGATTAATGCCATAAAGTTCTGTGTGCGTTACTGCCAGTTGAACGCCATATAGTTCTGTGTGCGTTACTACCAGTTGAACGCCATATAGTTCTGTGTGCGTTACTGCCAGTTTAACAACATATCGTTTTGTGCGTTACTGCAGGTTTAACACCATATAGTTCTGTGTGCGTTGCTGCCAGTTTAACGGCATATATTTTTGTGTGTGTTTCTGCCAGTTTAACGCCATATAGTTCTGTGTGCATTACTGCCAGTTTAACACCATATAGTTTTGTGCGTTACTGCAAGTTTAACGCCATATAGTTCTGTGTGCATTACTACCAGTTTAACGCCATAAAGTTTTGTGTGCCTTACTACCAGTTTAACGCCATACAGTTCTGTGTGCGTTACTGCCAGTTTAACGCCATAGAATTGTGTGCGTTTCTGCAAGTTTAACGCCATATAGTTCTGTGTGCGTTACTGCCAGTTTAAAGCCATATAGTTTTGTGGGCTACTGCCAGTTTAACGCCATATAGTTCTGTGTGCGTTACTGCCAGTTTAACGCCATATAGTTTTGTGTGCGTTACTGCCATTTTAATGCCATATAGTTTTGTGCATTACTGCAAGTTTACCGCCATATAGTTCTGTGTGCGATACTGTCAGTTTAACGCCGTATAGTTTTGTGTGTGTTACTGCCAGTTTAACACCATATAGTTCTGTGTGCATTACTGCACATTTAACGCCATATCGTTTTGTGCGTTACTGTAAGTTTAACGACATATAGTTCTGTGTGCGTTGCTGCTAGTTTAACAGCATATATTTTGTGTGTGTTACTGCCAGTTTAACGCCATATCGTTCTGTGTGCATTACTGCAAGTTTAACGCCATATAGTTCTGTGTGAGTTACTGCCAGTTTAACGCCATATAGTATTGCGTGTGTTACTGCCAGTTTAACGCCATATAGCTCTGTGTGTCTTACTGGTAGTTTAACGCCATATAGTTCTGTGTGCGTAACTGCCAGTTTAATGCCATATAGTTTTGTGCGTTAATGCCAGTTTAACCCCATATAGTTTTGTGTGCATTACTGCCAGTTTAACACCATATAGTTCTGTGTGCGTTACTGACAGTTTAACACCATATAGTTCTGTGTGTGTTACTGCCAGTTTAGCGCCATATAGTTTTGTGCATTACTGCAAGATTAACGCCATATAGTTCTGTGTGCGTTACTGCCAGTTTAACACCATATCGTTTTGTGCGTTACTGCAAGTTTAACTCCATATAGTTCTGTGTGCGTTGCTGCCAGTTTAACACCATATATTTTTGTGTGTGTTTCTGCCAGTTTAACGCCATATAGTTCTGTGTACTTTACTGCCAGTTTAACGCCATATAGTTCTGTGTGCATTACTGTCAGTTTAACGCCGTATAGTTCTGTGTGTGTTACTGCCAGTTTAATGCCATATAGTTTTGTGCATTACTGCAAGTTTAACGCCATATAGTTTTGTGTGCGTTACTGCCTGTTTAACGCCATATTGTTTTGTGTGCGTTACTGCCAATTTAACACCATATAGTTTTGTGGGTTACTGCCAGTTTAACGCCATATAGTTCTGTGTGCGTTACTGCCAGTTTAACGCCATATAGTTTTGTGTGTTACTGCAAGTTTAACGCCATATAATTTAATGTGCGTTACTGCCAGTTTAACACCATATAGTTCTGTGTGTGTTACTGCTATTTTAATGCCATATAGTTTTGTGCGTTACTGCAAGTTTAACGCCATATAGTTCTGTGTGCGATACTGCCAGATTAACGCCATATAGTTTTGTGTGTGTTACTGCCAGTTTAACACCATATAGTTCTGTGTGCGTTACTGCCAGTTTAACACCATATATGTTTGTGTGTGTTACTGCTAGTTTAACGCCATATAGTTTTGTGTGCGTTACTGCCAGTTTAACGCCATATAGTTCTGTGTGCGTCACTGTCAGTTTAACACAATATAGTTTTGTGCGTTACTGCAAGTTTAACGCCATATATTTCTGTGTGCATTACTGCTAGTGTAACGCCATAAAGTTTTGTGTGCATTACTGCCAGTTTAATGCCATATCGTTCTGTGTGCATTACTGCCAGTTTAACGCCATATAGTTTTGTGCATTACTGCAAGTTTAACGCCATATAGTTCTGTATGCGTTACTGCCAGTTTAACACCATATAGTATTGTGTGCGTTACTGCCAGTTTAACACCATATAGCTCTGTGTGTGTTACTGGCTGTTTAACGCCATATAGTTATGTGCGTTACTGCAAATTTAACGCCATATATTTCTGTGTGCGTTACTGCCAGTTTAATGCCATATAGTTTTCTGTGTTAATGCCAGTTTAACGCCATATAATTTTGTGTGCATTACTGCCAGTTTAACACCATATAGTTCTGTGTGCATTACTGACAGTTTAACACCATATAGTTCTGTGTGCGTTACTGCCAGTTTAACGCCATATAGTTTTGTGCGTTACTGCAAGATTAATGCCATATAGTTCTGTGTGCGTTACTGCCAGTTGAACGCCATATAGTTCTGTTTGCGTTACTACCAGTTGAACGCCATATAGTTCTGTGTGCGTTACTGCCAGTTTAACGACATATCGTTTTGTACGTTACTGCAGGTTTAACACCATATAGTTCTGTGTGCGTTGCTGCCAGTTTAACGGCATATATTTTTGTGTGTGTTTCTGCCAGTTTAACGCCATATAGTTCTGTGTGCATTACTACCAGTTGAACGCCATATAGTTCTGTGTGCGTTACTGCCAGTTTAACGCCATATAGTTTTGTGCGTTACTGCAAGATTAATGCCATATAGTTCTGTGTGCGTTACTGCCAGTTGAACGCCATATAGTTCTGTGTGCGTTACTACCAGTTGAACGCCATATAGTTCTGTGTGCGTTACTGCCAGTTTAACGACATATCGTTTTGTACGTTACTGCAGGTTTAATGCCATATAGTTCTGTGTGCGTTACTGCCAGTTGAACGCCATATAGTTCTGTGTGCGTTACTACCAGTTGAACGCCATATAGTTCTGTGTGCGTTACTGCCAGTTTAACGACATATCGTTTTGTACGTTACTGCAGGTTTAACACCATATAGTTCTGTGTGCGTTACTGCCAGTTGAACGCCATATAGTTCTGTGTGCGTTACTACCAGTTGAACGCCATATAGTTCTGTGTGCGTTACTGCCAGTTTAACGCCATATAGTTTTGTGCGTTACTGCAAGATTAATGCCATATAGTTCTGTGTGCGTTACTGCCAGTTGAACGCCATATAGTTCTGTTTGCGTTACTACCAGTTGAACGCCATATAGTTCTGTGTGCGTTACTGCCAGTTTAACGACATATCGTTTTGTACGTTACTGCAGGTTTAACACCATATAGTTCTGTGTGCGTTGCTGCCAGTTTAACGGCATATATTTTTGTGTGTGTTTCTGCCAGTTTAACGCCATATAGTTCTGTGTGCATTACTGCCAGTTTAACACCATATAGTTTTGTGCGTTACTGCAAGTTTAACGCCATATAGTTCTGTGTGCATTACTACCAGTTTAACGCCATAAAGTTTTGTGTGCCTTACTACCAGTTTAACGCCATACAGTTCTGTGTGCGTTACTGCCAGTTTAACGCCATAGAATTTTGTGCGTTTCTGCAAGTTTAACGCCATATAGTTCTGTGTGCGTTACTGCCAGTTTAACGCCATATAGTTTTGTGTGGGTTACTCCCAGTTTAAAGCCATATAATTCTGTGTGTGTCACTGCCAGTTTAACGCCATATAGTTTTGTGTGCGTTACTGCCAGTTTAACACCATATAGTTCTGTGTGCATTACTGCCAGTTTAATGCCATATAGTTTTGTGCATTACTGCAAGCTCCCTTGGCACTGTAAGGGGGCCAGCAACAAATGTGTCCACAGGCAAAGGTGGACCTGGTGGTCAGTCATTAGGCAGGGCATCATTTTCTCCGTTTAGTGAGTTTGCCCATGCTATCCAGCCACAGCATGCAGAGGAGGTGGTGGACTAGCTTACTAAACCTTCCTCATCCTCATCATCATCTGTCATGCAACCAGAGACAAGTGTGCAGTTCTCTGCAGTTGCCAGAGTGGATAAACCTGCCTCCTTGTTCACATCTATTCCTGCCATAGCCCCAGCATCAGCCATGGAGGAGTCAGCTGAATTATTTGACCACAGTGTCAGCCACTTGCTCCTTGAAGATGCCCAGCCATTACTGGATTCAGATGTTGGTTCTGAGGTTGAGGATGATAGGAACATGTATTGCCAAGTTGTCTCCAGTGGTAATTATGATGATGAAGATGGAGGAGATGGAGATGATGATGATGATAATGATGATGAAGTCACTGATGTGACTTGAGTGCCAGATAGAGCAGAGGAGGAAACTGAATTTGAGGCGGCACAACCCCAAGGAGGCCGACATCAAGAAAGAGTAGAGAGCAGCCACCCTATGCCATCACATTCTGCAGCTGTTATCTCCCGGCCCACTCCCCAAAGCTCAGCTGTCTGGGCCTTTTTCAGCACATCTGCAGCAGATTGCACTGTTGCTATCTGCAAACTGTGTCTCAGGCACAGCAAAGGTGGCAAAAACACCAGCCATTTGGGTACCACATGCTTAACAAGACATTTAACGTCCAGCCACTCAGCCCATTGGCAAGAGCACCTAAGAGCCATACAAAAGGGGCACAAATCTGTCTTCCTCTTTCTCCTCCTTTTCCTTACCCACTTCAGTCTGCCCCTGCTATACTAAGTCATTACCTCTCAGCAGCCTCCACTGACAGGGATGATGGTATAGCACGTGTCCCAGGTCCTAGCAGCACATTTGCCAGCAGCACACCACCAGCTGTAGACTGTAGCCAGCAAATTTCTCTGCCCCATCTGCTGCAGCAGAAAAAAATACAGTCCCTGCCACCCACATGCCCAACTTATAAATGCAAGCTTGTCAAAGCTGTTGGCTCTCCAAATTCTGCCATTCAGCCTGGTGGAATCTGCGCCCTTCCGTGAATTCGCACAATGTGTTGTACCACAATAGCAGTTTTCCAGTCACTACTACTTTTCATGTAAGGCCGTTCCATCTCTCTACCATCACGTAGAAGGGAATGTTCTGGCATTGTTGGGCATGGCAGTTAGCCGTAATATCCACCTTACTGCTGACACGTGGTCCAGCAAGCATGGACAGGGACAATATATTTAGTTCACAGCACACTGGGTAATGCTGCTTGCAACTTGAATGGATGCAGGACAGGCCTCGGTGCTGCAGCTTGCCCCCACGTCCCCATACAGCTGGTGGTGATGATGCCAGACCTCTGAACTCTAACCCCTCCTCCTCCTTCTCCGCCACCTCCATGCCCTCCTCTACAGAATTATCCTATGAACATCAGGTACCCTCTAAGCATTCAAAGGGCTATTCCATGAGTCAGGCTAAAAGGTGCCATGCAGTGCTTCACCTGGTGTGTCTAGGGGACAGGAACCCCACCAGACCAGAGATTTTTGCAGCTCTGCAGGGACAGGCCGAGCGGTGGTTAACACCACGCCAGCTGGAGCCAGGAATGGTGGTGTGCGATGATGACTCAAACCTCAATTTGGTGGTGCCAGAAACCAGGATACCCCACTTAGTGGGACTTTGAGCAGGTAACAGCACCACACTATTTTTTAAAAATCTAACAGTTTATTCATTCTTAACATATAAAAGGACTTGTTACTCGTATGAGGGACAGGTAAGTAAACAAATAAAAATAACTACCACATAAAATGTTTAGTACATAATAATGCAGTCCATCAATTGTGCATCTGCATGTGCTGCGAAGAGAGATTTCAGAGTTGACTGTTTCGTTGTCCGAAGATGGAATTCGGTACCCAACGTGTATGTTTCGGGTCCAAAAAAGCCCTTCATCAGGGATGTATTACAGCGGAGAAAGAGCACAGTGGTGTTTTTTCTAAAAAGGAGATGTTTTTCTATTGGAAAGGAAAGAACAAATCAGTATGGTGTGACAGAAGACATATTTACAATGATTAGTCAATCAAGTGTCCCACAGGTTTTACCTATCCTAGCAGCATCTGTAGATGTGGGCTCAGTGGCTGTATATATGATCCGACAGGATAAATGCAGTACTATTACTGGCGAAGTGGAGGTATGGCAAAGGAACAAGAGGAAAGGACAGCTGTGGTATGGCCTTTAATCCGAAAGGGAGTACTTCAAAAGCGTCTATATGGGTCTTTAGGTTGAGATCCTGGCCTGAACAGGAACCAAATGGAAGGGAAAGGAAAAAAGGGGGGAGCAGAGTTTCCTAAATACGTACCCAGGATTGCAAGATGTGCTAAATCTATCCAGAAGAGTCTGTAGCCATTTCATACACAGCCAGTGCTCGGGTGGCTGAAATTTAGCGGGAATTCCACCTGCCCGTAAACCACCTGATTTGTGACATGCCCACCAGGTGGAACCCGACTTTGGCAATGTTGCAGCGGCTATACATGCAGCAGAGGGTCTCAATGAGTACCTGTGCGAGTACGGCACGACGACAGGCTCAGGCCGCCTCTGCTTTTTTCCCCACGCCAATAACTGATCATTAAGAATGCATGCACTGAACTGTCACCATTTGAGGAGGCCAAAAGGATGGGGAGCTATGACAGTGCATGCATCAGTGACACAATCCCTGTTGTGTTCCTGCTGGAGCACACTCTACATGGCATTATGGACAGGGCACTGGAGGCAGAGCAGCAGGAGGAAGAGGAGGACTTCCTTTCCTCTCAAGGCCCACTTTATCCAGATACCATCATTCCTATACCACAGAACACACAGGGGGAGAGAGGGGAGGAGGATGAGGATTCTGCCACTTTCGTAGGCTTCAAAGAAGAGGAAGACATGCGTCAATCTGTAAGCGATGGCTTTCTAACCACAGGACCCTTAGGAATAGTACGTGGCTGGAAGGAGGATATTCCAGATGCTGTCATCCTGAGTGACCCCGAGGAGTCTGAATCTCAAGCCTCTGCAAATTTGAGGCGCATGGGCAATCTCATGCTTCAAAGCCTGCAAAAGGACCCAATAATACGTGGCATAAAGGAGAAGGATGATTACTGGTTGGCAACACTCCTCGACCACCGTTATAAGGGGAAGGTCTCAGAACTCATCCCATCCCCACAGAGAGTGCAAAAGATAAAATCTCTTGAGGACACGTTAAAGAGGATTTTATTGAACGTTTTTCCCGACTCCAGTAGGTTACAGTGTCATGGAAAACGTAGTTTTGAGTCTTCTGTTGGTCAAGAGAGGAGCGTTGGAGAAGGCATCTGCCTAAGTGAGGCATTTTAGAATTTTTTTAGTCCTCACCAGTCCAGGGCTGTCAGCTTCCACATCCCATTGGCAGCATCTGCATCACATGGTGGACAATTACCTTGGGGTCAAACAGAGCTTTCCAGCTGAAGATCCACTGGCTTACTGGGTCATGAGAATAGACCACTGTCCAGAACTTGCCCAGTATGCTATTGAGTTGTTGGGCTGCCCTGCATCCAGCGTGCTTTCAGAATGGACATTTAGTGCTGCAGGAGGTTTCGTTACTAATCATAGAATGCGTCTGTCCACAGACTCCGTGGACCGCTTGACATTTTTATAAAAATGAATCAGTCCTGGATTACCAGCTATGAAGCCCCTGATGCCGATGTCACTGAAGTTTTTTGGGGATGTGGAATTTCTGCAGGACTTCGAGGCTGCCTAGCTTTGAGGATGTTCAATCATTTCATCTGGAAGAATGTTTTTGGTATAGGTTTCATGGGCACAATTAACACCCAAAGACTAATTTTTCAGCACCTGTTTGAAAGGTGCATATCATTGAAATTTTTTTTTTGCCTTCATCAAGAGCACCTCTATTGAGTTATGGTGGGAAGGCACCCCCGACACCCAAAGAGTAATTTTTCTGCACCTGTTTGACAGGTGCATACCATTGCAATTTTTTACAGCAAGGCCAATTCTTGCTTTCATCAAGAGTACCTCTATAGGGTTACAGTGGGAAGGCACCATCGACACCCAAAGACCAATTTTCTGCACCTGTTTGACAGGTGCATATCATTGCATTTTTTTTGCAGAAAGGCCAATTCTTGCCTTCATGAAAAGCACCTCTATAGGGTTATGGTGTGAAGGCACCACCGACACCCAAAGCCCAATTTTTACGCACCCGTTACTTCTATTCAAAGTCAAAGTGACACCAGAATTTACCCAAAAAATCTCTACTCTTGTTCCCAGTGCACAACATTGTGCCCCCATCATACACACTGGCTCCCCAGCTGTTGTTGAGCAAAAAAAAGGCAGCTTGCAGGGAAAATGTCATTTTATCTGGCTTTATGAATGCAATTATTACAACAGATTCTAGCCATGGTACAGATCTGCCACTTTACAGGTAGACTAAGGGGACCCCCCCCCCCCCCAGGCACTACATTGGAAGGAATTTTTCATTTTTATGCTTTCATTTTAAAAATCAAAAAATCACTGCTTATTTAAAAATGACTTTTTTCACAAACTTTTTTTTTCATTGATACATGGGGCAGGACCCGGACCCCTATAACCATTGTATGCCCAATTACTTGCATATAATCCTTAAAAATGGGCACTTTTTTCTTTTTGAAGTTCGGGTCCCATTGACTTTAATGGGGTTTGTTATTCAGACCCAAACTTTTGTGGTGTTCGAAAGTTCTGGTGCGAACCGAACAGAGGTCCATTCGGCCCATCCCTATTCATGAGCTTAAATTCACAGTCTGTTAACAAGACTCCTTGAACTCCCACTGCCACTGGGTCCCTTGAACTTCAAACAGCCAACTGCTGTACCTTCCGAGTGTCCCCACGCTGACCTGCTGGGTCCCTTACTCGGCTATTCAGCCTAACTGCTGAACTGTCTTTGAAGCATCTCCCCTTCTATGCTGCTGGCTTGACTTCCACTGAGACTTTCTCAACTTCTCCACCATCCCCAGTTGGTGAAAAAGGCTGCTCTGGTACTCTCAGACTCTGAACTCTGGCCTCTAACAGGAGCGTTGTTCCTTGAGGGTGACAGTTTCCCCTTTACCTCTGACCATGGTTCATAGTTTGCCTCTGGTGACAGGAATGGTTTCCTCTGTTAGCAACTCGGTCCCTTCACCTCCGACAAAGAGGGGTTCTCCGGCCGGCAGAACCCTTGAATCTTGGTTAGGCTTCCGACATGAAGCCCCAACCCCATGCTGCTGCTGCTTGTCTTGGGTAGGCCTCAGACTGCCTAGCAACCAGGCACTCCCAGATAGGCCCCAAGCATCTGGCCTAGCAACCAGAAATATTTAACACATGTCCAAATAAATGTCTCTCCCCCAAATAAATAGGCTCGCCCAGCAGGCCATGGGGCCCAAGAAAACCCCTGCTAATTGGCTAGAGCAACCTACCCATTCATATTCCAAGTTCATAGGCAGCTTATCATTCCAATGCCAAAAGTAGCAGCGCCACCTAGAGGCAGAGGAGAGAGGTGCCTCAAACTCAGAATTAGGGAAAGAATCATGAGATCCCCTAACAATTGGCCAGGCTAGATACCACCTAGCAAACTAGATTTGACAGCATCCCTGTTAAAGACCAGGGTGTTACAGAGATAAGGAGAGAAATGAACAAAGTGTTTTTTTGGTTATTTCCATTACTGTTGGAAAAACCCACAAGGGACTTTATCTTATGTAATACAGAATCATTGTATATTGTGCATTTACAATAAAATCAGGGCTTTTTTCCAGTAGGAATGCAGTGATATGCAGTTCCAGCACCTCCATCACCTGGTTAGGCTTCCGACATGAAACCCCAACCCCACGCTGCTGCTGCTTGTCCTGGGTAGGCCTCAGAATGCCTAGCAACCAGGCACTCCCGGATAGGCCCCAGGCATCTGGCCTAGCAAACGGGAGTCTTCAACACACAATCACCTAGACAGCCGTCCGGGTGGCACAGAACAGCAATCACCTGACTCCCCCCAAATAAATAGGCTCTCCCAGCAGGCCATGGGGCCCAAGCAAGCCCCTGCCAATTGGCTAGAGCAATCTATCCATTCATATTTCAAGTTCATAGACACTTTATAATTTCAATGCCATTAGTAGCAGCGCCACCTAGGGGCAGAGGAGATGCCGCAAACTCACAATTAGGGAAAGAATCCAAGATCCCCTAACAAGGCCAGGCCAGGCTAGTTACCACCTAGCAAACTAGATTTGACAGCATCCCTGTTCAAGACCAGGGTGCTAAACTCTCCCCGGCCAACAAAACTACATCTCAGGGTTTGCAGAAAAAAAAAACTGAGAACGTATGCCCTGGCAAAGCTTGGATAGGAGGGGTTAACAGGGAAAGGCAACTGACAACGGATCCATTTGGTGTACCACAGGAAGTATAACATTGGTAATTTAACAAATGATATGTCATACAGGGGCAGCAATAATAGAGAAAAAAAATATTTACAAGTCAGAACGTGGCTGACCACGTGAACAACACAAGAAAATTGTAAGCAAGCGACCTGAAATCCTGATTATCTATCTACTATTTACACCTGTACAGAAAAAAAAATAAGTTATCAAATTATTTCTTTGACTAAGTCATCAGATCTCTTTAGCGAAGGAGAGTGAAGCAAGTGCTGGAACACCTGAAAGAAATCACAAACAGCCAAAGAACACATCCTATCACTATAATAACCTTTAGTGCACTATATACAGTATCTCACAAAAGTGAGTACACCCCTCACATTTTTGTAAATATTTTATTCTATCTTTTCATGTGACAACACTGAAGAAATGACACTTTGCTACAATGTAAAGTAGTGAGTGTACAGCTTGTATAAACAGTGTAAATTTGCTGTCCCCTCAAAATAACTCAACACACAGTCATTAATGTCTAAACCGTTGGCAACAAATGTGAGTACACCCCTAAGTGGAAATGTCCAAATTGGGCCCAAAGTGTCAATATTTTGTGTGGCCACCATTATTTTCCATCACTGCCTTAACCCTCATGGGCATGGAGTTCACCAGAGCTTCACAGGTTGCCACCGGAGTCCTCTTCCACTCCTCTATGACAACATCACGGAGCTGGTTGATGTTAGAGACCTTGCTCTCCTCCACCTTCCATTTGAGGATGCCCCACAGATGCTCAATAGAGTTTAGGTCTGGAAACATGCTTGATCAGTCCATCACCTTTACCCTCGGCTTCTTTGGCAAGGCAGTGGTCGTCTTGGAGGTGTGTTTGGGGTCGTTATCGTGTTGGAATACTGCCCTGCGGCCCAGTCTCCAAAGAGAGGGTATCATGCTCTGCTTCAGTATGTCACAGTACATGTCGGTATTCATGGTTCCCTCAATGAACTGTAGCTCCCCAGTGCCAGCAGCACTCATGCAGCCTAAGACCATGACACATCCACCACCAAGCCTGACTGTAGGCAAGACACACTTGTCTTTGTACTCTGAGCACTGACAGGCTGACCCCCCACCCCTTCAACCTCTGCAGAATGCTGCCAGCACTCATACGTCTATTCCCCAAAGACAACCTCTGGATATGACGCTGAGCACATGCACTCAACTTCTTTGGTTGACCATGGAGAGGCCTGTTCTAAGTGGAACCTGTCCTGTTAAACTGTTGTATGGTCTTGGCCATTGTGCTGCAGCTCAGTTTCAGGGTCTTGGCAATCTTCTTATAGCTTAGGCCATCTTTATGTAGAGCAACAATTCTTTTTTTCAGATCTTCAGAGAGTTATTTGCCATGAGTTGCCATGTTGAAATTGCAGTGACCAGTATAAGCGAGTGAGAGTGATAACACCAAATTGAATACACCTGCTCCCCATTCACACCTGAGACCTTGTAACACTTATGAGTCACATGACATCAGGAAGGGAAAATGGTTAATTAGGCCCAATTTGGTTCACGTTTCCCAAAAACTTTGGCGCCCGCCTCCTTCTTCTTGAGGTGTGCCAAAACTTTAATGGAGCCTGTTTTAACCCATGCAGCACTGGTGCAAAGTGACAAACGATCAGGCCGACACTCTACCATGAGCAATGAGACACATTGATTCTTCCCCACAGTTTGCACATGAACAGCAACACAGTCTATGATGAATAGGGATGTTGCTTGCCACCTCCCCACGGAGCCAAAGTCCCCTTGTGGTTGGATTCTTGCAGAGACAGCGACTTTGCCCCATGTTGGGTGCCAAATGTAGCCATGGCCCCGGTCCCTAGAAGCCTGATGGTGACCTCCAGAGCCAGGGACAGCTGGCATCAATCCTCACAGAGTGGGTTACTTGGCATGGTGGGTGCAGGTAGAAGAATTGAGTTGGGTGCCAGACACTTTGATGATGCAGAACAAAAGAGATTTATTTTCTCTTAAAGAACTGGGGAGAGAGGGTTAAGGCCAGGATACCCTTTGGGTGGGTGCAAAAGATTCACTAAAATAGGACAATGAGATTGTTGTATAGTCCCACAGGCCTTCTCACTGAACTGTGCCTGACGAGAACTGTTTCTTTTGCTATTAAACGTGTACTTTGGACTTCAACACAGATTGATACACATACCAAACTTGGTATCCTCGTTGTGTAGACCTGGCCTCCATCTCACAGCCTCCCGCTGCAGCTTCATGATCTAAAACTCACAGTCTCTTAACAAGACTCCTTGGACTCCCACTGCCACTGGTTCCCTTGAGCTTCACGCAGCCAACTGCTGTACCTTCCTACCATCCCCACGCTGACTTGCTGGTTCCCTTACTCGGCTCTTCAGCCTAACTGCTGAACTCTCTTTGAAGCATCTCCCCTTCTATCCTGCTGGGTTCCTAGCTTGACTTCCGCTGAGACTTTCTCAACTTCTCCACCGTCCCCGGTTGGTGAAAAAGGCTGCCCTGGTACTCTCTCAGACTCTGAACTCTGGCCTCTGATAACAGGAGCATTGTCCCTTGAGGGTGACAGTTTCCCCTTTACCTCTGACCCTGGTTCACACTTTGCCTCTGGCGACAGGAATGGTTTCCTCTGTGAGCAACTCGGTCCCTTCACCTCCGACAAAGAGGGGTTCTACGGCCGGCAGAACCCTTGAATCTTGGTTAGGCTTCCGACATGAAGCCCCAACCCCACAATGCTGGTGCTTGTCCTGGGTAGGCCTCAGACTGCCTAGCAACCAGGCGTTCCCGGATAGGCCCCAGGCATCTGGCCTAGCAACCAGGAGTCTTCAACACACGACCAAATAAATGTCTCTTCCTCAAATAAATAGGCTCTCCCAGCAGGCCATGGGGCCCAAGAAATCACCTGCCAATTGGTTAGAGCAACCTATCCATTCATATTCCAAGTTCATAGAAAGGCTAGTTACCACCTAGCAAACTAGATTTGACAGCATCCCTTTTCAAGACCAGGGTGCTACAGAGATAAGGAGGGAAAGGAACAAAGTGGATTTTTTTGTTAATTCCATTACTGTTGGAAAAACCCACAAGGGACTTTATCTTGTGTTATACAGAATCATTGTATACTGTGCGTTTACAATAAACCAGGGATTTTTTTCAGTAGGAATGCAGTGATATGCAGTTTCAGCACCTCATCACCTAATATATGTTCTGGCAAGATGGGATTGGGAATGCAGGCAAGCCCCCCAAACAATGGGGATATGCTGGGGACTATGTGAGCTGACCTGGAACTATAAAATAAGTGTCGGCAAATGTAACAGAGATAAATCCGTGGTCCAACTGCACCAAATAGTCCCTCTGCCTGGAGATTGTTTGGGACTTGGAGATTGTCCCTCCACCTGCGAAGGAAGACATTGTTATAAAGTAAACATGGTAAAGTTGATCCCGGGTGAATCCGATTGCCTCTCGGGGAATCAGGAAGGAATTTTTTCCCCCGTTATAGCAAATTGGATCCATGCTTTGCTGGGGTTTTTTGCCTTCCTCTGGATCAACTGTGGGTGAAGGATTGTATATGGGATTATTTGGTTGTGCATGTGTATATGTGTATATATATGTATATATGTATATATATATATATATATATATATATATATATATATATATATATATATAAATGTTTTTTGTTTGTTTTTGGTTGAACTGGATGGACTTGTGTCTTTTTTCAACCTGACTAACTATGTTATGCTCTTACTCCTCCTTGCTGCTTGTTTTCCTTTCTGTAGCCCACTGCAATAAAAAAATGTTATACACTTTCCTTACCTACATTGACAGATTGGGGGGATGGGGGAGCTGTTGCTGCTGGCTGCTGGGAGATCTATTGTTGATAGGGGGTCCAATTGTTGCTGCCTGCATGGAATCAATTTTTACTGCTTGTTATCATTAATGCTGAGGTGATTGTAGCCATATTAGTGCAATTGCGACAGAGAAAATTGAGTATGATACTTTTTGTATTTGCACTAACATACAATTTTTCAGTACAAGCTTTCGGGGTGTGTCCCCTTCTTCAAGGTCCAAGCAGTACTGATTCACAAAAGTTTTAGCAGAACGATTAACATTCTGCTAAATCAGCAGTAAACTTCACTCTGATTATGAAGTCACAAATAATGGAAGCACACCCTGCGATAAAAAACGCTGCAAAATGTGTAACCAGATCAATCTATCCAAAAGTGTCACACACACAAATGGGACCTTCAATATCATGGGATCATACAGCTGTACCTGTAAAATCTATTGCGCCTGTCTTTAACACATTTCAGTATATGATTGGTAATATGAGTTTGGTGAGATACGAGAAAACGTTAGCAAGTATTGGCAATGTGGTGATGAGAAGGAGTGGGTATATATCAGGGTTTCCTGGTGAGTGTACAGCTTGTATAACAGTGTTAATTTGCTGTCCTCTCAAAATAACTCAACACAGAGCCATTAATGTCTAACCCGCTGGCAACAAAAGTGATTACACCCCTAAATGAAAATGTCCAAATTGGGCCAAATTAGCCATTTACTTTGCACCAGTGCTGCATGGGTTAAAACAGGCTCCATTAAAGTTTTGGCGCCCCTCAAGAAGAAGGAGGCGGGCGCCAAAGTTTTTGGGAAACGTGAACCAAATTGGGCCCAATTAGCCATTTTCCCTTCCTGATGTCATGTGACTCATTAGTGTTACAAGGTCTCAGGTATGAATGGGGAGCAGGTGTGTTAAATTTGGTGTTATCCCTCTCACTCTCTCATACTGGTCACTGGAAGTTCAACATGGCACATCATGGCAAAGGACTCTGAGGATCTGAAAAAAAGAATTGTTGCTCTACATAAAGATGGCCTAGGCTACAAGAAGATTGCCAAGACCCTGAAACCGAGCTGCAGCACAGTGGCCAAGTCAATACAGCAGTTTAACAGGAAAGATTCCACTCAGAACAGACCTCGTCATGTGCAGAGTGCATGTGCTCAGCGCCATATCCAGAGGTTGTCTTTGGGAAATCGAAGTATGAGTGCTGCCAGCATTGCTGCAAAGGTTGAAGGGGTGGGGGGTCAGCCTATCAATGCTCAGACCATATGCCACACACTGCATCAAATTGGTTTGCATGGCTGTTGCCCCAGAAGGAAGCCTCTTCTAAGGATGATGCACAAGAAAGCCCGCAAACAGTTTGCTGGAGACAAGCAGACTAAGTGCATGGATTACTGGTCTGATCAGACCAAGATAAACTTATTTGGTTCAGATGGTGTCAAGCGTGTGTTGCGGCAATGAGGTGAGGAGTACAAAGACAAGTGTGTTTTGCCTACAGTTAAGTATGGTGGTGGGAGTGTCATGGTCTGGGGCTGCATGAGTGCTGCCGGAACTGGGGAGCTACAGTTTATTGAGGGAACCATGAATTGCAACATGTACTGTGACATACTGAAGCAGAGCATGAGCCCCTCCCTTCAGAGACTGGGCCGCAGGGCAGTATTCCAACATGATAATGACCCCAAGCACACCTCCAAGATGACCACTGCCTTGCTATAGAAGCTGAGGATAAAGGTGATGGACTGGACAAGCATGTCTCCAGACCTAAACCCTATTGAACATCTGTGGGGCATCCTCAAATGGAAGGTGGAGGAGTGCAAGGTCTCTAACATTCACCAGCTCCGTGATGTGGTCATGAAGGAGTGGAAGAGGACTCCAGTGGCAACCTGTGAAGCACTGGTGAACTCCATGCCCAGGAGGGTTAAGGCAGTGCTGGAAAATAATGGTGGCCACACAAAATATTGACACTTTGGGCCCAATTTGGACATTTTCACTCTTCACTTAGGTGCGTACTCACTTTCGTTACCAGAAGTTTAGACATTAATGGCTGTGTGTTGAGTTATTTTGAGGGGACAGCAAATTTACACCGTTATACAAGCTGTACACTCACTACTTTACATTGTAGCAAAGTGTCATTTCTTCAGTGTTGTCACAGGAAAAGATATAATAAAATATTTACAAAAATGTAAGGGGTGTATTCACTTTTATGAGGTACGGTATATAATTTAGAGTGACTCCAAACTGTTTCCTTATTCTCCAAACATAATCCATATACATCTACTACTTAATGGCCCTGTAATCTATAATTCATGAAATTGTTTATATTTAGGTTGATTTACTGAAACTGTAGAGTACAAAATCTGGTCCACTGTGTTCTTCTGCCTCCTTCCCAAACCTTTGCTTTTCCACCTCACTTCCATATCTTTGAGATGAGCAGTAAACGTTAATTGTGATCATATGCATTGATCTAAGCACACTACAAATCTCATATTCCTTAGTCCATCTTGGGAGCAAGCAAAAGAGGATGGCTACGTTCCTATATTCAGTGGGACCTTGACAGGGGCGGCCGGTCTATAAGGGGCGCTTGGGCGCCGCCTCCCCACTGGCTAAGAAGAAAAAAAGAAGTCAGCTCGGCCCCTACAGGAGGCACTGGTACATTGACTTTCTTTTTTCGGCTCCTTGACTGTCATCTGACAGCCAAGTAGTGGGCCTATTAGTCAGCCATTAAAGACTATGGATGTGCGCTGAACAGGCGCACATTCATAGTCAGATTGGCTGCCCTGAGCCAGTGGCTCAGTGTGATTGGATGGCATGGATGCAGTGGGCGGGGTGGGTCACTGTGGCGGCAGACGTGACTCCCGCTCCCACAGTAGACCCTGACCTGACCGCATGACCGTGCCACGATGAGCGACAGACTGATGGGGACAGGTTCCAGCCCGCTCTCCGCATGCTGATCTCTGCACACTCCTGCCTGCCTGCCTGTTAGATGGAGTAAGTGCGGGACTTCGGGGGGGGGGGGGGGTTTCTGCAAAGTACCCCACC
>BLSH010185965.1:153287-188859 GCA_018402905.1 Glandirana rugosa
GCTGCAAAGTACCCCCACCTGTGATATTGGCTGCAAAGTACCCCCATCTGTGATATTGGCTGCAAAGTACCCCACCTGTGATACTGGCTGCAAAGTACCCCCACCTGTGATATTGGCTGCAAAGTACCCCACCTGTGATATTGGCTGCAAAGTATCCCCACCTGTGATATTGGCTGCAATTTACCCCCATCTGTGTTATTGGCTGCAATGTACCCCCACCTGTGTTATTGGCTGCAATTTATCCCACCTGTGATGCTGGGGCTCTATACTGTGTCCTGTGATACTGGCTGCTATATACCCCACCTGTGATGATGAGCTGTATACTGTGTCCTGTGATGCTGAGCTGTATACTATGTTCTGTGATGCTGAGCTGTGTACTCCTGACACAATATGTGGAATACAAGGGAACGAAATGGGTGGATGCTATAAGGGATGGGGCTTATTAGAAGTAGGAGGGGTCAAAAAGGAAGGGCGGGACCTGGCACCCTCCATCCTAAAACTTTACCAGCTGCCACTGGTCCTTGGAGAATGAACATAATTACCCGCCTACGTTAGGCAACCTGTCAATCATGATCTACCTGTCGACCGCCGACAGGTGACAGATAAATAGCCATGGAGTCCCTGCCCTGACGACCCGCAAGTGCCCCCCCACACCAATTGGCAGAGCAGCACAGAGAAGGAATGAGCTCAGGCTTCTTGTCAACTGAACTTTCAAGCCAGGAAGCATTCAAAGCCAGTTCTAGGCAGAGGCATGCCCCACCCTACAGCACGCCCCTTTCATGCCTGTGCAACCTAAGATGCTCTGCGAGATAGTTCGGGCTCTTGTAGCCCTGAGTGCAATGTGTTGATCTCTGCCGGCCCTCCTCTCCAGTTCACTCAAGTCGGTGACATCATATGATGAGAGAGGAGGACCGGTATCGATCAGAGCACCAGAACTGGTAACTGTGCCACAGCAGCTCACCTGACCCTCCAGTACTGTGCCCTCCAGACTCCCTTATGCTGTGCCCTCCAGACCCCCTGTACCATACCCTCCAGACCTCCCTGCGCTGTGCCCTCCAGACCCCCCCTGTACCTGGCCCTCCTGATCTCTCTGCACTGTGCCCTCCAGACCCCCCTGCGCTGTGCCCTCCAGACTCCCCTATACCAGGCCCTCCTGACCCCTATGTACTGCTGCTTGCTGACCCCCTGTCCCCTGCCCTGCTGATCTGCTGACCTTGTCTTTTGCCCTGTAGACACCCTGTTCTCTGCCTTGCTAGTTTCTCTCCTGCTCACCCCTGTCATCTGCCCTAATGATCTCTGTACAGTGCCCTACATCCTACTGACCTCTGTACACTGCAATAGATCTTACTGACTTCTGTGCACTGCCCTACATCTTACAGACCTCTGTACACTGTTGTACATGCTAATGACCTCTGTACACTGCAATAGATCTTACTGACCTCTGTACATTGCCCTACATCCTACTGACCTCTGTACACTGCCTTATCAACTACTGACCTCTGTACATTGCAATAAGCCTTACTAAATTCTGTACACTGCCCTACATCCTTCTGACCTCTGTACACTGCCCTACCTCCTATTGACCTCTGTACACTGCCCTACCCACTACTGACCTCTGTATGCTGCAATAGATCTTACTGACCTCTGTACACTGCCCTACATCCTACTGACCTCTGTACACTACTCTACTTACTACTGACCTCTGTACACTTCCCTGCCTACTACTGACCTCTGTACAATGCCCTACATCCTACTGACCTCTGTATACTGCCCTACCTACTACTGACCTCTGTACACTGTCCTACAAACTACTGAGCTCTATACACTGCCCTACATCCTACTGACCTCTGTACGCTGCCCTACATACTACTGACCTCTGTACACTGCCCTATATCCTACTGACCTCTGTACACTGCCATACATCCTACTGACCTCTGTACACTGCCCTACATACTACTGACCTCTATACACTGCCCTACCTACTACTGACCTCTGTGCATTGCCCTACATACTACTGACCTCTGTACACTGCCCTACATTCTACTGACCTCTGTACACTGCCCTACATTCTACTGACCTCTGTACACTGCCCTACATTCTACTGACCTCTGTACACTGCCCTACCTACTACTGACCTCTGTACACTGCCCTACCCACTACTGACCTATGTACACTGCCCTACCCACTACTGACCTCTGTACACTGCCCTACCCACTACTGACCTCTGTACACTGCCCTACATCCTACTGACCTCTGTACACTGCTCTACATACTACTGACCTCTGTACACTGCCCTACCTACTACTGACCTCTTGGGGCTTGATTGTTATCTTAAAAAATAAAAAAGGCTGTGGTACCCCGGAGATCGTAGATCTCTTCCATGTTGTCATGGTAGATCTCTACCTCTCAAAGGTTGTCTACCCCTGGAGGTAGGAGGAGGCTAAGAGCAACAAAAAGTACTTAACAATTAGTTAACAATTGATATACGAATAGATCTTTTTAAACCAGAGTTTGGTGTCGCTTTAACATCTCCAGCACAAGTAGGAGGAAATTCACTAGAAAGAGTAAGTCATTTCACTAGATATCTTAAACCCCAACCCAAGACACTTATCTTTATTGTCAATAATTAGCTTTTCTATTGGGTTTCAGGTCCAGTTCTATAAAACATGACTGTGACCTCTGCTAGACTTTCTCATTCAAATTAGGAAGCCACAGTGGAAGAACCCTTCAAACTGGGTATTTAATGACAGGAAAGATGGGTGTGACGTGTGGTTTGTAAGTTTGTAAGCTTTGTGACAGGGAATTCACCTTTCAGCACAAAACAAAAGTGAAAATGTTTCAGAGGAGAGATAAAGTAATAGTCCCACAGACTGACCTTTGCATTGAAAATGTCAGCAGGAATTTCATTTTATGTTTTTGGCTGCCACCCTGTTTTACGTATATCCCCCTACAGTAATTATTTTACCCAGACACAAACACATCCAAATCCCCAGACAGATCAGATAAGGAGCTTATATGTTATATGTAAAGATGCTGCGACTGAAAGCATAAAAGCAGCAAATTGGAAATGTTACCTTGGCAACAGGATCCATGGGGGATTTGTGGAGTAAATTGATGTTGTATTTAGCACGTTATACATGGTTACTATTTTTTACTGCCATTAACTAAAGGTATTCCTTTTATTTGAGGTTGTATAATGACAGCTAATCTAATTTAAAGCAGTTTTAAACTCAAAAACAAAAATCTAATACATTTCAGCTTACCAATCGTTAGATATAGTGGCTGCGTTGTTTTTCTTTTTTTAAGCTTTTTTCACTTTATTTCCCCTGGTGATCCTGCAAGTAAGGCCTCATTTACACTACTGCTGGTAAACGGACATTTTGAGGCATTTGGGGGTCTAGGACCATTTCGCTTACAGGCGTTTCCATTTAAAAAAAAAATTCTCTTTAAAAACGCTCCTAGATGCAAACGCCGCTAAACGCTGCTAAATGCCGCATGCAAAACTTGTCAAAATGGTCGTTTTAGACGTCAGCTTCTAGCTGTCAAAATAAATAGTTCAGGGGAGGTTAACAAAGCGTCCCGTGTATATGGAGCCTAACACACTTCCTGTCTTAAGGTGTTTCCACCCTTAATGGAGGAACAACAGAGACATCTTTGAACAGCAGCATTGTCAGTCCGGGGAGAAGGTGCCGTTAGACTATCATATTTAGATAGACTTGACTAAGAAACTGAAGCTAACACTTTATAAACAGCTACAGCAAACAGTTTTTGCCTTTTGGGATAAAAGTTTTTACATAAATAAATAAAAACTGATCATTGGACATGCCCTGTCATTGTTAAAGGGTTACTAAATCCACAACAGTAAAATCAGTCTGTATATGCAGTAAAGTATGCTTGTTATACTCACTGTGGAACCTAAAGGCAGTGGTGGCCCATCCATTAGGGGCCCATGAGTGCTGCCCCCCTATCCATGTGTCCGCCCCCCCAATCTACATGCATGGCGACGGACACATGGATTCCAATGGGGTTTTTTTTTTTCAAGCACTTGATTAGAGCCAGAGGCTTCAAAAAAGGGTGGGCTCGGGAAGCACAGCACTGCACTCTGAGCCCACCCAGTTGTGTGACAATAGCGAATGAATATTCGCTATTGTCACACTGATCCTCCTCCCGGCCAATCAGGAAGCGGATCCTGAGACCCATCACCTGATTGGCTGAAATGACATGTGATCCTATTGGACACCTAGAAGGAGGAGATGCATGGCAGAAGCTGCCATGATGCAGAGGAGGAGGAGACGCGATGGGAGCCACCACCTGTAGGAGCGCTGCCCGCCCGGGTCCTAGATGGGGTAAGTGTAGGGCTGGATGACTGACCAACCTTCTGCAGGGGGGGTGTGGGTGACCCTACCGACCAAAAGACAGCGCAGGGGTGGTTGTTGTTTGCCGCCCCCCTCCCCCCAAAAAACAATAGCTGCCACTACCTAAGGGGTTGATTCTCCGCATTGTGTAAAAAGGCTATTTGATCCTGTCTTCTCTGATCCTATCCTCCTTTTGCTGACTCCTAATAATTTCCTAAAAACACAGAATCTATGGTCAGGTTGCACATGCTCAGTTTGGTGTGTATTGCTAGAGAGGTTTTTTTCTTGGGAGGGTGCATGTGATCAGCACAGTGCCAATCAGCACTGTCCAGACAGAGGGTCAGGAGTCTTGCAGTCTCATAGGGCAATCAGAAAACTCCTCCTACAAGCTTTAACCAGTACTTGGCTGGACACTGATAGACGTCACAAGACTGCTCTATCTGCTGATGAGAAAAGGTATTTATCCATTTATATTTACTAAAATAATTGCATTTTCATGTTCTGTGTACTGTGGGAGACCAGATATTGCGAATGCAGGGTTTAGTAACACTTTAAATACTTTGTCTCACCATTTTAACTGACACTTTTATGCTGGACAGCTTGGTCTGTGAAAGGAAGTTGAAAAATAACAGACTTACTGGCCAGATAAAATAAAGGAAAAA
Source organism: Glandirana rugosa (assembly GCA_018402905.1). Lineage (NCBI taxonomy): Eukaryota > Metazoa > Chordata > Amphibia > Anura > Ranidae > Glandirana > Glandirana rugosa. Next base: position 158,305 of record BLSH010185965.1, read on the forward strand.
AAATAAAACAAATGCAGCCATCGCAGCTAAAAATTGGTAAGCTGCAATATAATACATTTTTGTTTTTGGCTTTAATTTAACTACAGCATCTCCAAACGGTCAATAAGTAATTCCAAGCACTCATCCTGTTAATGGACACATTTGTCTTGCTATGGGTAGGAAAGGACTAATCTGATTGTTTGATCTGCATGCCTTGATCTTCCCAGCATACCGCAAATCATTGAAAGGTATTTTAATGTTTTGTACTTTTTTGTTGTACCAGAAGGTCGAAGATGTAAAAGGATGTAAAAGGGAACGTATTAAGAGTGCATTCCATTCTGCACAACAAGCTTTGAAAATTCTTTTTAAAAAATAAGTCAATCAGGTTCAGGGTTAGCTTTAGACTTCAGTGTTCTGCTTTCCTTTAGTTGATGGTGCTGCCTCAATAAATACAAGATTGTACGACCGATATAAAAATTACTCTCTTTAGGTATGTGTGTGTGTGTGTGTGTGTGTGTGGGGGGGCCTGGCAGGGGCATGTGTAAAGTCGAACACACCTAAAGTCCTTTTAGAGAGCTCTGCAACCAAACACTGATAGTACTGAGGGCTACTAGCCTCATCACCAAGCTCAAACCTACAACCTTCCCCTTGAGGGAACACCGTTTCCATGATGGGAAAGCATTTTTTAACAAAAACACAACAATGCCCCAAGTAAAAGACTTTTTCTATTCCAGCCACACGACTCAAGATGGCATAGGATGGCAACGCCGAGGCCTTGTCGCCCTCCCCTCTCTCGCAATGTCAATTTAATACCCTTATACCACTATCAAAAAGAAAGAGGTCCTGATCAATAGAAGAGAACTTCACAAAACTAGACCTCAACCAGAGCTCTAAGAATGTTTGCAAAAAGAAAATATCTAAAGCCACCAGTTTCTCAATTTGGATTGCAGAACTGAGTAAACAAACTGGCATGCTAGAAACTAAGCATGATGAACACAATTGCTCAAAATGACCTTTGCCAAATGGTAACATGGTAACAAGAATCCCTCTCGAGAACCATACTAGATGAAACAACGTACTCATCCACTGAGTATCAGAGGGGATAACGGATCTTCAGGCCTACATCCTAGGCCTCTTCAGCCATATGCTTCCTGATACCGCTCAGGATAGGTTTATCCGGTTCCGTACCGGCTCGCATACATCTACTGCTGCAGTGGCGCTACTACGCAAGATCGCCATCTCTAAATGGCGGCTCGCGGCTCGGGTGGACCCGATGTGTGCCGGCAAGCTGCGATGACATTGCAGAGAGAAAGAACGGGGAACCGCCAATGTAAATACGGTGTTTCCCCGCTCTGTCAGTGGGCATTTAAAAGATCTACTGATCCCTGTCACTGGGATCGGTTAGATCCCTAATGCCCATGGTAGCCCAGCCCCCTCACAGTTAGAACACTCCCAGGGAACACAGTTAACCCCTTCACTGCCCCCTGCAGGTTAACCCCTTCACTGCCAATTGCATTTATACAGTAATCAGTGGAAATTTAAATTTCTGATCGCTGTATAAATTGGTCCCAAAAAAGTGTCAAAAATGTCCGACATGTCTGCCCCAATATCAAAGTCCCGATAAAAATTGCAGATCGCCGCCATTACCAGTAATTACATTTTTTTTTTTTTAAAACACCAGAAATTAATTCTCATGGTTTGTAAACGCGGAAACTTTTACGCAAACCAATCAATAAACGCTGATTGCGATTTTTTTTTAACAAAAATATGAGGAAGAATATTTATCAGTCAACACTGATGAATACATTTTTTAATATTTTTTTGGGATTTGTATTTTAGCAAAAAGTAAGACATTTTTTTTTTTGAAAAATTGTCGCTATTTTTTTGTTTATAGCAGTGATCAGAAATGACGCAGAGGTGATCAAATACCACCAAAAGAAAGCTCTATTTGTGGGAAAAAAGGACGCACGTTTTGTTTGTTTACAACGTCGCACGACCGCACAATTGTCAGTTAAAGCGATGCAGTGCCGAATCGCAAAAAGTGCTCTGGTCCTAACATGGGAAATCCTTCTGGGGCTGAAGTGGTTAAATGTGATAGCAAACATACAGCTTAAAGTATAAGTCTGGGCTACAACTAACTAATCTTAAAATGGCTCCCACCCCTCTCCTAACTCCTATACTAACCACCCTGTAGAAGGAAGATGTTTATACTTACATATTCTCAGGGCGCTCCGGTTTGGCTCACAACAACCAGCTTCAGGGGAGAGGAGGGACAGCCAACAAAGGATGCCCTATAGTAAGTCTATGGGTGATGTCACCACCCACGCTTTCCCTCCTTTGTCGGCGCTCTTTTCTTTCCCCTGAATCCGACTGCTGGTGAGATCACGTGACCGGGCCAGAGCACCCTGGGCATAGGTAAGTATAAGCATCTTCCTTCTACAGGGTAGTTCGTATAGGAGTTAGAAGGGGGTGGGAGCTGTTTTAGGCATAGTAAAATCTAGTCCGGACTTCTACTTTAAAAATTACCAGAACGTCCCTGGGTCTGGTTTAAATAGGGTTTGGTGAGCATTAGATAAGTTTGGATACCAAATCCAAACTGAAATCAATGAGAGCCAAATCTGTAAAATTGATAATAGCCATTTCGGCTAATCAGCTAGGAATTCTAAAAGCCTAAATGCAGACAAGTTCAGAAACAGAAAAATGAACACAGGGGTGGATGAGTAGGATGTGCCCCTTGTGCTAATTCCTCTTTTGTTAGTGAAAATCTTTCTCAGTCCAAAATAAGGGAAGGGGCAAGGATAGTGGTGACATATTGCCCAAATATGGCCATGGCCATTTTTGTTTAATGCTATTGTCCAGATACGGCCATTTGGCCATATTTAGGCAATGTTGTCACCCCCCTATCTAACCCTCTTTAGTTACTTGGCAGGGGATTCCCTGTCATGTAAGCAAATGGGGCCATTTGAGTGGTTGCTGAAGATGCAGCAGGTGCCTGTACCCGTCTTGTCCTTAGCAACTACTGACACCACCCATTCACTTGCATGGCTGAGGCTTCTCTGAGATATCCTCACTCTTAGACATTCTATTTAATGGTCCATCACTCCTCCTCACATATTGACTACATCCTTCTTAGCTTGTCACAATGTACTGTAAACCTGACTTTCCTATCAACATAGTATATGATACGATTACAAATATCTATAGTAATGAATGCATCCTTAGCATGCTGTCAGATACTTTCTCACCACTTGAGACATTTTGGGGACCCTGAAAGAGATACCAACAGAACCAACCTCTTTAATCTCTTTCCCTAACAAAAACCCTAGAATTTCATCTGGAAACCAAAGGAGTTACTATCCTGTGAAATTAATATAACTGGAGCCTGTTTAATACTGAAATTAAAACTGGATAATCCTGAAAAGTAGCTAGTGAGAGTTTTAAGAGGCTTGCATATGGCCAAGTTACGGTTTATGTTTTTATCCTATTTATTATAATTGTTGTTTACACAACATAATTGCCTGTGTTGTACTGTCTCCAACCAATCTCCAAGTGATGATATCCTTTCTTCTGATATTCTTTCTGGGGTTTATTTACTAAAGTTCACTTTGCAACAGAATTTTACTGTAGCTTAGTGAATGGCGTGAAACTTCTTTCTTTTGCAAAGAAAAACCAATCAAGTGCTAGGAAAATAAAAAAGTATTTTTGCTTGCATATGTTTGGATGATTAAAGTCAACGGGTCTTCCCTTCATTCGCTAAGCTATGGAAAAATACCATTGCAAAGTGCAAATTCCCTTGCAAAATAAACAGCTTAATTGTCTAGTAAATGTAGCCCTTTGTGTCTAAAATATTGCTTTCATGTATATCAAAATTGAGTCAATTTGACTCTTTGATTGCCAATGTACTTTATTACAATTTTATACAAACAAAATAGTCTTGAAAATATAGATATATTTTTTTACAAAATTACCTCTCAACAAGAAGATAAAGTGGTTTGTATTGATGCCTTGTATTGTTTGAAGCAGCTGGTTTTCATGCTGGGGTATTCAAGTAATAAGGTGATGATTTTTTTATTTTTTTTTTATTTTTTAATTTCCTCCTTTCAACTTCTCTGTGCCACCAGGATCTATGGAGTCTTGTGTGAGTCTCCAAACATGTGCACTCCTGCTTTATACTACAACTCTGTGCAGCCGCTCAGAGCGCTGCACACGCCGATGTGGAAGAGGAGCAGAGACGTGGACTTTGTTTGGTGTCTCTCTCGCACTGGCTGTGTGTGCAGCACTCTGGACACCTGCATGTAGAGTTGTAGTACAGAGCAGGAGCATGGAAGTAGAGGGGACGCCTACAGGACTTAATGGATTCCAATGGTACAGGGGTCACAGGACTACAGGAATATAGAGCCACAGTCAGGGGACAATTGAAAAAGGAAGCTCAGAGGAGGAAATAAAAAACATTCAAATGCATATGAATTATGTTATATGTTCATAATGTAGCACCCTTCTAGTTACTGCTAAGCAAATTTCATTTTTGGCTTCTGCTGTAATCACAGGAGTTGTGATTGTTTGGTTTGGTCTGCTCAGAACTTCACAGGCTGAGAATTAGATTGATTTCCCCTACCTGTAGAAGAAGTTTCTAGAACTTAGGAAGGGAGAATTCTAATGTTCCGTCTGAATATTCAGCAGGGCTTAGCCAATCCCTGGGGAGGTGTGCCCAGATGGATCTAAGTTGCTGTTAAATAGTCTGAAACTCTGAGAAGATTGTCTCTTTTTCCCCTGTGGGGATGGATCTACATGCTCAAGGGGAGGGGGGCTGCTTGTTTCTGGACCCTAAAGGGTGAATTATCCTGCAGACGGCTGTTCTCTGGACTGACCATTGCCAGGATTTGTGAGCAGAGTGAAAGCCCCTGTACGGCAGTATCTTGTGGCCCTCAACTGCAAGAACCTAGGCTGCTTCAGCCTAATTTTATGAGCTCAAAAAATCTCCTGAACCTCAGCTAGGAGTGAAAGATTATGCTGCTATAGCATAATTTTTTAAATTACACTCTACCATTTCCTACACCTTTCTGCAGCAGACTATACAGAGAGCTAACAATTTATCTCAGACTACCTTAAATGAGAGAGGACATTAAAACAGTAGAACACTTCTTTATAAACCAGAAGCTGCTAAGACAATGCATATTTTGGTGAGAAGTATGTAATATACAGAATACCATATAGAATGCAATAGTCAAGATTTGTTCCACACAACATAGCATATAATGTGCAATGGTCAGACGTATGTAATACATAACACAGCCTATATGGTGCACGGGTGGGGCGTGTGTAGCGTACAGAAATGGAACTGAAGGTTACCTTTAAGGCTCCAGGAAAGCTGCTCAAAGATAGATGAAGGTTTGAAAATGCTTTGTAAAAGCTTAATGTACACACTGCACATATGCAGTCTGTATGTGCAAGACCTTTGAGAGATAAAATGGAGCAATTCCCAATACAAAATAGTATTTAAAATGCTGGGTGGACATTGAAACTTATGGCAAACTAAAGTTTATTTTATAACATCCTCCCTTTAATTCCAAAGTATTGTCCAGGTGCCTATATAGTTTGTGGCTTTTCTCACAAAATCTGGCATCAATGACCACAACAAAAGGCCAATACATGCTACATTTAGATCTGATTAAATGAAATTTATTGCAAGCAGAAAACAAAGTTTTTGAATCACAAGCACTTGTGTCAGCGAAAACAGCGTAACATAGGATAGTTGAGGTTATTGTTGCTGACTTTGTGGGAAGCTGCTGCTGCTCCAACTTTAACCACTTCCCATTGAAAAATCGGATTCTTTAAAATAAAAAGAAGAAGAAATTCAAGTTACATGGAAACATTAAATGCTTGTTGTTCTAAAGAAATAATTTTGACATCTTTTTTTCTATAGTGGTAAAATGTATTTTGGAAACGATCTGAAGTGGTTAGGAAAAGAGCAAATGACACCTGGGCCAGCATGTCATTGTTGCACATGCTCAGCTAATACAACTGCTATTTAATTCAATTAATTTGCTAATCTAACACTCCACAGGTTCTGTTTATAGAATTTCAAGATAGATAAACACAGAAATATGATAGCAAAGGAATATAACAAAACAGCTATCATGGCCACTTCATCTGAATTTGTTTTTTTTTATAATTCTCTTATATAATAAATAAGAAATTGGTGCTGATTAAACATATACAGCACATGATCTGCAAAAGGATAAAGCTGATTATGATTCCAAAGCAGTTGTAATCCCTTACATATACCATGTGAAGTGTCTGGTCTCAGATAATACATAGAGATTAAGCAGATCCTCCTACATACGTTGTACCTGTTTATCTGAAGTCTTCTCTTCTCTACATCCATTCAAAGAGCTGAATTATAAAGCCTGTCCGAGAGTTCAGAAAACAGAAGGCGGAGAGATGAAGTTAAACTCTGCAGAGCTCAGTGAGGAGAGCTCTGAGACAACCCCCCTTCACACAGCACACAATAACAGAGTTGAGGCTGTCAATCTGCTGGAGGTCCCTCTCTTGACACCATTTTTCTCTTGGTGCCAGGAAAACTTGTCAGAAGTGATGGGATCATAGACAAAAATGTACCACAACTAATATAAATACCAAAGCATATATAATAAAAAATACTGCCAAACCTTTATTTATTGGTATGATAGGCCGTGGCCCTTTATTATAGGTCAATCAATTAACAACCATTGTATTAAATAGTTTAGTAAATATAACATAAAAGTATATATATCAATATACATATATAGCTCAGCTGTAAAGGCTCGAGCTATTAAACAACTAAAATCATAACATCCCATATAATATAAGAACTATCCTCAAAAAAGTAATATACAATGCAAAACCAGAGCAAACCTCATAAACAAGGCCACGACGGGGGGGGGGGGGGGGGGTTAGGGACGAGCTGTTGTCTTCTTACTGTCTTCCACCGTCTGCCCGTTGTATGATGCATCTCTTTCTTTATATAGGTACCCGCTCGTGGCAGAGTACCGTTACCTGGCTTACCACCAATCAAAGGTTAGTATTAAATATAATTTTTTTTTTAATTAATCTTTATTCAACAAAAATAACTGTTAAATATTATTATGTCACAACCCCATAGGTGTTAGGGACTTTTTTGCCCCACCCTTCACCTTTATTTCTGCTGATAGAGGAACGAAGCAGTAGAGAGAAATGACACTTAATTGAGACAAGTACACACTATAGAGGGATATGCTTTGCTTATATTTCATGTCTGAGATTTACAATCACTTTAAATTCCTGTTAGTGTAAAAACAGGCTACACACAGTCCCCTGGGCTCAAAGGGACACACGTTTTTGGTTTCAAGTATGTCTACTTTAACTTAAAAAATACCTTCCATTGCTCTCAGTCTCCTCCAAATCTCCAAATTCTTTTTTTTTCTGTTGGGATCCAACTTGTTCCAACCTTTTAGAGGGTGGCTGTGTTAATTCTCAATGGTTTCTCTGTATGTAGGAATGTAGCCACAATTAACGTGCACTTCTCATTCCAAACACATGGACATGAGGGAAAAGGGGGTGGACATGACAATGAACACAGTAAGTAATGATTTCATGAAAAATAGATTACGAGGCCAAGTATTGACTGTGTATGGATTATTTTGGAGAAAAGGATGTAGTTCACTTTTACTTTTAAATACATCTAAAAACCCAACACTAATAACTCATATCAGCTTTAATATCCTAATGTAATTCCAAAAGTTGTGCTCTATCTGTAGAAATACAGTTATTTCATAAATTCCCACTTACATGTTGTCATGGCAAAATTTTGGTCGGGTTGGGACCAGTAGAACAAGAATTTGCTTTGTGTGATAGACATGATCCTGAAACTGAAGTCTTGCTTGGGCCACCAAAAGCACAAGTAATGAAAATCTGGCTCAGGATCCAGGCAATCAGCATCTTTGTATCAGGACACATACAGGTGGACACAAGCTATGGGGTTTTGTTTCGGCACTCAGGAAACAAACAATCCAGGCAATAATTCCATATAAAGTGAATCAATCATAAAGTGCATATATATAAACACTCTAAATAAACAAATAGTTAATGAAAAAGTCCTCCAATATTAAAGATATGTGAAATGAAAAAGAAAAAATAGTAGATAAATAGTCAAATAAAATCGTGATGAGATGGTGCAATAAACTGTACACCCTTAATCTTCCACCACTGTGCACTAGTGTCTCCAGCCACCCAAATATACTGAGGCCCACCGGATATATAATGAAAACCAGCCTGTTCAATATCCACCCGATATCAGCTTTAATCATGCAGATAGGACGACTCCTTCCCTCCAATGATCACACAACTCTAGAGTCTCCACTCGTACATAAGGGTATAAAAACAGCGCCTCTCATAGTGCAACACCGTTGTAGTATAAAAAACTTTTATTCAAACTAAGCCTGGTGAAAAAGTCGGATGTGACGAAACGCGTCCAAGGGTGTGACTATACGGCAACATTTGAGGGAGCTGGATGTGGACCGGAGCGGCGTGGAGACAGGTGACTCAGCGGCACGGTAACACACCGCTATCCCAGCTTATATGCGATTTAACTAATTTTAAAAATGTACGAGCATTACTTGGTTTGAATAAAAGTTTTGTAGTCTACAACGGTGTTGCACTATGAGAGGCGCTGTTTTTATACCCTTATGTACGAGTGGAGACTCTAGAGTTGTGTGATCATTGGAGGGAAGGAGTCGTCCTATCTGGATGATTAAAGCTGATATCAGGTGGATATTGAACAGGCTGGTTTTCATTATATATCTGGTGAGCCTCAGTATATTTGGGTGGCTGGAGACACTAGTGCACAGTGGTGGAAGATTAAGGGTGTACAGTTTATTGCATCTCATCACGATTGAATTGGACTATTTATCTACTATTTTTTCTTTTTCATTTCACATATCTTTAATATTGGAAGACTTTTTCATGAACTATTTGTTTATTTAGAGCAGGGATCTTCAAACTACGGCCCTCCAGCTGAGGAACTACAAGTCCCATGAGGCATTGTAAAACTCTGACATTCACAGACATGACTAGGCATGATGGGAATTGTAGTTCCTGAACAACTGGAGGGCCATAGTTTGAGGACCCCTGATTTAGAGTGTTTTGTGTAAACACATGTGCTGCTGTGAACTACATATATGCACTTTATGATTGATTCACTTTATATGGAATTATTGTGTGATTAATAGGCAGTTGCTATTTTTATATATCTTCTTATTTATATTATTGGCGCTATGATTTATGATTTATATAATCCAGGCAATAACCAGTACTCGCCTTACACACAATCACTGTCTAGTGTTGTTGATCATGCCACAGACAAATTGTAGAATTGCAGCAACCCGATTAAGGACTTTGGAATTGTTATTTCTGAAAGAGATCTGACTGATAGAAAATTCTAATCAATGCTCTATTGTGCAACATAGATAAGACCTGGAAACTTGTGTGTAGTAGAGAGCTGCACAGGTCTGCATAGAAAACCTGCTTTCATACCAAACCCTAAGGCCTAGCTCTCAACTATTCCTGATTTCGAGGGACTGTCCCCGATCTGGAACAAAGTCCCTCTGTCCCTCTTTCCTCCTCATGTGTCCCTCATTTTGCTCTGATCTACTGTATATAGTTGTATATAAAATGCACTATTTATCTTTTGAAAAATGTTTTCCAGTGCTAAACCTTTCATTTATTCAATTATTAAATTGCCTCATTTGTAAATGTCAAATTCCACTTTTTTTTTGGTATAATTCTCCTTTAATGTGGTTGTCAAGTCATGACAACCACTTTAAACTACAGGTAAGCCTAGAATAAAGCTTACCTGTAGGTCCAGGAGATATCTCCTAAACCTGTACGGTTTAGGAGATATTCCCTGTATCATCATTGCCACATGCGCACTGAAGAGGGATAGCCCAGGGGGCCGTTTCTTCTGTATTTGTGCTGTAAATGACGGCTCAGGTGCGCATGCGTGGGAGTGACTTCAGCGCGGCTCCACCAATTACAGCGCTGGAGCCCACGCTGTGATTGGACAGAGCTGCAGACCCGGAACAACGATGTCGCCCATCACAGCGGTGTGCCGAGACCGCTGTAACAGCTTAGTTCCAAGGTAAGTGTTTCATAATGAGCTAGTATGTGCTACATACTAGCTTGTTATGCGTTTGCTTTGCAGGGTTTTTTTTTTTTGGGGGGTGCATTTACAACCACTTTAAGTGGGTGTGGCAGGGTGTGTGTCCTATGCCTATGTACTTTTGCTAATAGGTGTCCCTCGTTCCCATCTCAAAAAGTTGGAAGGTATACCTAAGGCCTCATGCAAATTCAGGAGGGGAGAGAAAAAACAAAGAAAAAAATCCCAATGTGCCAAAACACACCAAAATGTGTCTAAATGCATCTGAACGTGCCTAAACACTAGAGCAAGCATTCGTTTCAATGGCCAGAATAAATTAATATTCTGACCAATGAAATGAATGAATGGCCAAACACTTGACGTGCCTAGTGCACTTAAATACAAAATGCAGCTTTTAGACGTGTTTTTTCCACTGCTTTTCTCCTGCCAGGGGAAAGGTGTTCAGAAGAGCTGGGTAATTGCCCAGTGTGCATGATGCCTAAACTCATATTAAATGCTAGACATCTAAAAAGTATAAATTAACAAAATCAAATGTGTATGCAATAAAGTTGCATCTGGAGAGTATACTGAACGTTGTCCTTGCAATCTGCATCGAAAGAGAATCTGGGGGATGCAAATGTTGACCTTTTGGGCCAAAAGCTGTTAGACAAATGGTGCCCGTAGCCAATCAATTGCAGGTACTTTATGGGTATTGTAACAGCCAGTGCTAGTGGCTGTCAGAATACAATAGCCAAACAGGGAGGTTTGTCCATCTATGTTGTTTGTGTGGATGGAGGAATGCATTAGATGTTTTTTGTTAAGCCCGCAGGCCGACCCAAAGAAATGTATTGTGTATGGCCAGCTTGAAGCGATAATAAACCCAGAACCAAAATTGTAAATTATTGCAGCTTACCAATTCTTAGATGTGGTGGCTGCATTCATTTTTTTCCCTTTTACTCATTTTTCCTTTAATTTCACCAGGTGATCTGCAGACCAACAGACCAAGTGCAAAAGTAGCAGCTAAAGCCTTGACTCAAACCATTTAAAAGATAACCTCACTGTTGGCTGACATCACAGAGCTGCTCCAGGGTCTGGAATGATCCCGACCATATTGTCAAAATCTACCCAGCTGCTTGATTGACAGCTGGCTCCACCAGTCAGTGCTCAGCTGAGAATCGAAGCCAGCTGCACCTACCCCCACTTCTGCCCAGTGCTCCAGTGAGCACTGGAGGGGCAGAGCAGAGAGCTGGCTAAAAGTTGAGCGCTCAGTGGTCATGTGATCACTCAGAGTTCTACAGCTTAGAGCCAGTGGGGGACAGCTGCAGCATCAGACTAATGCTGCAGCTAGGAGGTGAGTATGTACATTATGTTTGTTGTTTACACACCCCAAACTTCCTTTAACACTGACAGGGGTGCTCACAATCATCGGCTTTTATACTGTAAATTCTTAAAAAATGTTAGCAAGAGTTCATCTTTAATTTGTTGCTCACGTCAAATCCAGAATGACAATACTGCTCTCCAGAGGTGTCTCCAACGCTCTTCCATCCACAGTGGAGACACTCTAAGACAGGAGGTATGTTACTGTCCAGATCTCAAGCTGAAAATGAAGAAGGAAAAAAGACTAAAAAAAAAAAAAAAAGAAAACAAATGCAGCCACCATGTAGGTAGGAGCAGTCTGCTGTCCCCAAAGCAGGTGGAGCTCAACCACAGCAGCAATTCAGAGGGAGGGGAAGTCATGGGGAAGCAGGTTCTTCTACGGTTTCCTGAGCCACTGGCTCGCAGCGATCCGACTGAATGCTGATTGCCAATGTGAATCTAGTGGCCATTTTAAGTGTGACAGAGTCTATGCAAGACCCTGGCCCTTGTGTTTGGTGCGTTTTTGCGAGTGGGTAAAGTAGGGAAATATCTATTAGGGACGGTACTAGTGATATGGAAAGGTTCCTAACGAGGAGGGAAAGCGTAGGGTTGAAACTCTCTGGATGCCTTACTGACTGGGCATGAGATGGCCAGGCTGCAGTTCTCCCCTCTCAACAGATGCTGTTGATTTGGCTGGAACCCGGACAGGTAGCTGTCCCACCGGGTTTGTTGTGAGCTGTTGCTGCATTACTTCAATACAAGTTTTATATTGCACCTGACTGTGAATTATTGACGCTGCACCCCACCTACTACCACAGGATTTGTAAACTGCAATATGACAAATTTTGCATCCACTGGCAAATCTTGTGAGAAAAAAGTTATATACTGTAGAACAGCCTTTTTCAACCAGGGTGCCTTGAGGTTTCTTCAGGGGTGCCTTGGCAAAATGCCTAAAAATTGCCCAAAAATTGTATACAGGCTAGCATGTGGATGAAGCCTGCCTTTTAGTTACAGTAAGTCACAGGTTTTTATTGTGCTCAATTACAACCTTCTAGCTGCCAGAGTCCTAACCAATGGCATCATCAGTTGATAAGGAGGATGTCAGTCGCCTGCATAGCATCCTTGTTTGACCTTCCCCTGCCCCTCTCCATCAGTGTTGGGGTAACATTAGCTGAGGGGGGGAGAAGAGAAACATTGGTACACTAGTCAGTACCAGTTTGCAAAAGTTTATTTGCTTTGGAAGAATAAATCACCTCTATCGTCTGCACATCATTTTTAAAGACTGAAAAAAGTTTGAGAAACACTGCTGTAGACCCACCAAATGAAACATTCAGGCTGGGTTCACACCTATGTGAATTAAACCGCATCCAATTCGCAGGACACTTGAAAACACATTGTTTTCAATGTGTCTGTTTCACATATGTGCGGTGCATTCGCACTCCGCATTGGACAAAAAACGTGTGCAGTGCAGTGCGAATTCCCAGCCCGCTGAGTTCAATGGGAGCGCATCTAACACAGAGATGCACTCCGCACTGAACGGAGATATTTCAACTGCTCGTGGCTCCTCCCCCATGTCTCCCCCTGCAACTGCTGCGCTATGAGAACGGACAGGAGCCGCTGAACTGTGGCTCCGCCCCTTCGCGGCAGCAGACAGGCTGGAATTTGCACCGGACAGGTGTGAATCCAGCCTCAGAGTAGTTAATTCTGATTTGCACTACAATTAAAGTAATGTGCAGAAATTATTTGTGCAAATCTGACCATTTGTGATTTCTAGATTTCAGACACATATCTGGTAAAGATACAGATGTAATGTACAAAGCATATATTCAGGTACTGGTACTCTTTAAATGAAGTTTGCTTTGTCGTGATTTCTGAAACATTTCCTTCTATGGAAGTACAGCTCAGGGAATGTGGATTTATTGTCTCAAGGATCTTGTGATAAAACCAAAGTAACAGCAAAATCTGTTTTTACTTTAAACCAGTGGAATGTGCTAGGGAATGGGATGTTAATCCTTTATTCTCTCTGACCCATATTTACAGTGCAAAAAGTGGTAAGGCTTAGACAATACACTTACAATGTATGTTTCATTTACCTCCTGGAACTGTGAAGACCGTAAAGCTTTTAACTGTAATACAACCTGTCCTCCGTACATTGGTAGATATAAAAATACTTCTTTGAGTGCTCTACTTGTACAGAGGTAACAGGAGATTTACAGAGTTCTGCAGAAAGGAAGACGGTACACTAGATATGATTCTACAGTTCTATATATGTAAGTGACATCTATAATGAATCATTAAAGTGGTACTAAACCCAAAAAGAAAAAACGTATTATACTGTTTGACCACAGTTGTCAAACAAATCAGATTTCTTTTTATGAGGAGGTAAGCAAAAACTTAGACAAAGGAGTGACTGTGGATAGTATACTTGGATTTTACTCCAAGTGCTCAGTGTATCCAATTTTAACCAATTCCGGACCGCCCACCGCACATTTACCACAGTGGCCCAGCTACATGAAACAATGTACCTGTACGTTGCCTATTCTTCCAGGTCTGAGGCGCGCGTGCGCCGGTGGAGACCCACTTCCGCGGTGATTGGACATAATGGGAGCCAATCAGCGGGTCCGGCAGACGCGATGTCTGCCGGGAGCCGCCGATCGGGGTAGAGGCAGAACGACAGGCTGCCTATGTAAATAAGGCAGACCGTCATTCTGTCAGAGAGGAAAATGGAAATCTTGTGTTTCTGCTAAGCAAAAACACAAATCTCTGTTTTCCTCCAGTTAAGCCATTCCCCACACAGTTAGAAATCACTCCCTAGGAGCACACTTAACCCTTTGATCGTCCCTGATGTTAACCCCTTCCCTGCTACTGTCATTAGTACAGTGACAGTGCATATTTTTAACACTGATCACTGTATTAGTGTCACTGGTCCCCATAAAGAGTGACTTAGTGCCCGATTCACTGAGTCACTGAGTGTCCCGCTTAAAATTGCTGATCCCTGCCATTACTAGTAAAAATAAAAATGCCATAAAAATATCCTATAGTTTGTAGACACTATAACTTTTGCGCAAACCTATCAATATGCGCTTATTGGGATTTTTTTTACCAAAAATATGTAGCAGAATACATATTGGCCTAGATTGATGAAGAAATTCAATTTTTTGCTGGATATGTTTTATAGCAGAAAGTAAAAAATATGTTTTTTTTTTCAAAATTGTCGGTCTTTTTTTGTTTATAGCACAAAAAATAAAAACCGCAGATGTGATCAAATACCCCCAAAAGAAAGCACAATTTGTGGGAAAAAAATTAACAAACATTTTGTTTGTGTACAGGGCAACATGACCGCGCAATTGTCAGTTAAAACAACACAGTGCCGTATCGCAAAAAATGGCCTGGTTATGAAGGGGGCGAAACTTTCCAGGGCTGAAGTAGTTAATGACGCCTGTTATCAGCACTGTATCCAAAGTGTTCCACACTATACTTTGTGCCACCAGTGTTTCCTCCTCCGTGCCACCCCCTCCACACCAGTGAAAACTCAGCGCCTTTCCTAAAGGGAATGCTGTTCCTTTAAGCTCCTCTACCCCTCTTGTTCAGTATATTACACTATGCTCACCAATTCTTATTATTATTATTATGCAGGATTTATATAGCGCCAACAGTTTGCGCAGCGCTTTACAAAATGAAAGCAGACAGTACAGTTACATCACAATTTGGTACAAGAGGAATCAGAGGGCCCTGCTCGTTAGAGCTTACAGTCTAATAGGTCAGCCACAGGGAACAAAAGGAAAATTTCCCACATAACATAAAATCCTTATTTATTTATAAAATTACATACCATAAAATCAAGTACACTAGAACTCCCAAAAGATGAAACGCGTAGGTACAGAGCTAAAAGGTGCTGACATCATGCTACAAGGAAGTGCTAAGCTGAAATAGGATGAGAGTGAAGCTGGCACGGTGTAATAACAAGTGTTTTATCTGAGTGCTGTCAGCTTGACAAAGGGGACTCCGCCCCGAAACCTATAACTTCGAACACTCATGCCCAATGTATGATGCCATCACAGCCGCCTCCCTGGCTAGTGGTCTTGCTTCCTGCTAGCCACAGTGACCTCCAATCATACACATCAGTGTGGTACTTCCTGGTCCCCATCCTATGAGAAACTATAGTGCTTCTTGGCATACTTATCCACCTATGACCATTCAGGACTGACTATCCATTGGGACCCATGATATAATGCCACCAGTTGGAAGTTTTTGGTATATTGTCTGTTGCTTTACTTACTAAATGTGTGTACATTTTTATCATTTATCTTTTTATTTAATAAAATAATAATACACTTGGTACATAATACTACACTTAGAGCAGCCCACTCTCTCTTTGGTTTCTGTTTTGTCACCATATTTTTACATCCACTATTGAGACCATGCAGCAGGAGCAGCTCCCTATCCACCCTCAATACATCTCCATTGGGGACCATAAGAAGGCCACCACCTGCTAGACACGTTGAGTAATGCCTGTGTTACACTATCTTCATGTGAGTGTATCTCCTAATTCATATTTTGTACATTGCCTTTTATTAACCTCCCTGGCGGTATGATTATGTCAGATTTTTGGTGCTGAAAGCGGTACATTATTTTGCATGGAAATTTGGTGTTTTATATTGTAGGCCTGTAATTCTTAGCAATAACTCACTTAAATCTGTCCAAACAATAGTCTAGTAGACATCTCGGGTATGATAAAGTTTGAAACATGAAATCATAAATTATAATATAATAAATAACTATAAATAATTATCAAAAATAATAACATAATAGTAATAAAATGTATTCAATAATGTAATCAAACCAAAAACACTGAAATTTGCTGGTTTGCAGAATTGTCACTGTCGTCACTTTCAGTGTCTGATGATAAATTTCCCCAAAAATCAGTATGACGCAATCCTGCAAATGATTCTTATTTACTATTGCTGTTTTCTAGCTGATCAAAAACCACTTTTGACGTAAAGGGACACTTTTTGGTTGCTATGGACATTCTCATGTTTCCAGGCAGAAAGAATGACATAAATAATATAAAAGTGCATGCAGGGCACTGGGCAAACCACTAGGGACAAAAGGGATGTGAAATGATTTCATACAGTAATGTGATCTTACAGATTACAGTGTACTGAATGTGTTGTGTCTTTCACTTTTTGAATTTGCTGCTGGGCTCCGCCCCCGTGTGACGCGACGCTCGCAGGGAACGGAGCCCGGCACACAGAGGCATCGGGCGGAGGACAGACACGCTGACACCGCAGGAGGACATCGTTGGATCCAGGGGACAAGGTGAGTAGCGCTGCCTGGATCCAGCGATGCAATCCCGAGTGTGGCTCATGGTTATCGCTAATGGTACTGAAATTCCACCCCGAGCCACACTTGGCATTACCGCCAGGGAGGTTAATGCTGAAAGTGGTGTGCTTTCCTTCTCTCCTCTTTCTTATCCTTTTATATCCATTAGAGTATTCATAAGAAGCTGCCATCTGCTGATGGCTCCACTGAACATATTGATGTATGTGAGTGCAATACTTACCATCAAGCTTTTTATTGATTTTCCTATCGCTACTATGCGTATACAGTAGTACTCTCTCTCCCCCTCCCTGTTTTCTCTTTTTACAGTGACCTGACTATTTTCTGCTGCGGTTAGAAAATACAGCCTGATCACCTCCATGACCTGTAATTGGACAATGAAGGAGCAGCAGAATACTGATGAGTCATCCCTCTGCACTGGTCAGCATATACAACATTGTACTTTACCAACATGTAGCACATCTAATCAGTTCCTAGTGCTGCCCCCTTTCCCAGTCTAGGTGTTGCTGTATAGGAGACTATAGGAGGCTGATAGCAAGTACAATTAGGGTACTTATACTAGCTGGATTTAACCATAATTTTCATTAGGTTTTAATGAATACATAATTGCATTTATTTATTTTTTATATCTGCATGGGGTCCAGCTTTAAAGTGCATGTCTAGGTAAAACATGCCTAGGGGGAATGGGTTGTCAAGATTTTATGCTGTCTGTGCACCTGTTGGGAACATCAACCACATTATTAGTACTGGACGACAACTTGTATTCGAGAAAGAAAGTGGGGGGAAAAAAGCAATATTTTAGAGTTGCCACACAACAGAAGGTTAAGGAAAATCTTTAACTGGGGACACTTTTTCTGGGGAAAACTGTCTAAAGGGGAATTTTCCTCATTTTAGGAGATTTCCTCTAACTTCCTATGGGGTCTCTAGGAGAGAAAGTGAAGGGAAAATTATGCCAACGTTTCACAGACAGTAAAAATAAACTGGCACACGCTTTAACCCTTCCTTACACTATCCAAAACAAAAAAAAGTTGTTGACTAAACCTACACTTTAAAGAGAAAACTCAGGTATCCTGCCCTCATGGGTGTGCAGTGTTGCAGAGTCTTGAAAATCTCAGGATTTGATGGGCAGAGTTGAAAATCAAAAAGGATGTAAGAATAATAAGGGTGTGTTGTGGAATGATGCATATGGGAAAGACGGAATATGTGAGGGTGGGAGGGGGTTTGAAATGAGAGGGAGGTGGAGTGGGGAGGAAAGGAGGAGGGTAAAGGAGAAAAAAATATAGGCAGGTGCAGTCTACTTTCTCCACTCTAGGTGGTGCTCATTGCAGCAGCAGTACATTTGGAGAGGAAGTCAAGAGGAGCATGGCTCCTCTTTGGCTTCCTGGATCACTGGGCAAGCAATCCGGTTGGGTACTGCCGCCCCATGTGACTCTAGCAGCCATCTTGGGTCAGGCAGAGCCTATTTAAGGCCCTGGCTCCCAGGCTTGGTGTGCATTTTGTGAGTGAGTAGAGTAGGGCCAGGTACCCCGCCTGGCAGGGACAGAAGTAGCATCAGGGAAAGTTTTCCGATGAGGGGGAAAAGCATAGGACTCTCTGGACCTTTTCCTGCTTGGGCACAAGACGGCCAGGCCGCATTCTGTCCCTCTTAACAGGCGCTGTCAGTTTGGCTGAAATCTGCTCTCTACATCCTGTTGGTGTTCCTGGTTGGGCTGTCTTCCCACCAGGTTTATCGTGAACTGTCTTTGCATTATTTAAATACAAGTTCTTTCACTTTGACTGTGTATGTTATTGCTACTGCACCCCACCTACAAACAAGAATACGTTTTAGGGGCAGGAGGGCTTGAGAAGTGGGGAGATGTTCCAGAATGATGGGGCTAAGAGGGTGGCCTAGGGTTCCCATTGTGATTTTTTTTTTGTATGCCGTTGAGTTGGCAAAGTCATGCACCAAATGCATTCATTTGGTTAGATAATTTAAACTGTATGTAAAATACTAAACAAACAGATAAAGAAAAGAACCAAAAAGTTCCAAATGGTACAGTCATCCAATGGGACAGCCTCTGCTGCTGGAAAGTGCTTCCAGTTGTAAAGGTTCTCCATTCTGTAGCCAAAAGTGTAATATTCCTTAAATTATATTTTCTTAGTATTCGGTCTATTAATTGTCCATATTTTTAGAAAAGAACAGGAGATCTACACTACATTTTTTGAAACAGTTTTGCATGTAGTACAGAAAATAGGATTTGTTTGCTTCAGCCTAACAACAGCTGGGACTGGCTCTGCAGCGTTTTACTAATGGTGTTTACATGCATGTCCAAACTGTTTTTCTGCTTCCTCTGTGACATCATCCAATCCATCCAGGTTCACAGGATCAAAGGATAAGATGAAAACAACCTTGTATTTCAGAACACGAAAGGCTGACTGTAATACAAATATCAGAGGATGTGATCTTTGTATTTCCACCATGCTTACAGTACTGTGACCGTGCTCAGCTTTTCACATTATTTGTTTCAACAGATGTGCCTTTTTTTCCTTAAGAACATCAAGACCAAAGGAATTCTCTTTCTTTCCAACAGTTCATGTGACTATTATATCATAATCATCTGATACGGGCTCACTATTTTTTCATTTTCTGCATACATTGTTTTCCCAATTAGTAGAGGCAGATCTGCTTTGTACAATGCTTCCATAAATTATTATTCAATATTATGTACAGTATATGTTCCTATTAAAATTTATCCTGGAAATTTACAAAATTAACAGCTTTTATCTGAAAAAAAAAACAATGGTGTTTTAGCCTATTGCACCATCAGTATGATACGAAGTGCAAGGGGGCCTTATTTTTTAGAATAAAAAGTCAGCTCTCACCAAGGAATTGGGTGTTAATAAAGTGTATCTAAGCCAATGAAAATAATTTTATGTATTAAAGCTAAGATGTGGCTGTATTACTTTTCTTTTTTTTAGGCCTTATTCCTTTATTTTCACCTGTTGATCCTATCAGTAACACCCTTCCTCTCCTAAGGTGACAACTCTTCGTTGGACCACACCTTATACAATTTTCTTGGGACCACAGAAGACTTGCCCAAGTTCTCCAAGCAGATCCATCCTTGCCAACAAATGTTTCACCCCCAGGACTTCCACAAAACCCTCAATGGTGGTTACAGAAGAAACAAGCTGTTTCCTACATTCACTCTTTTTCTTCAACCTCAGACATCCTGGCCAAGCCGATGGACTTTGAAGTTATGCTTCTCCAGGAGTACCCCCCAACTCATGTAGTTTTCCAACTCTATTCTATAATCTTGAATGTGCCTTCTCCATATCTCCCGTCCTACATGCAGGTTTGGGAAACTGAACTTTATCACACAATTTCTCTCTCAGACTGTCAAAAATGCTTTATACTGACTTACAAACCCTCCTTGGGACCATACGCCAACCACATACTGAAGCATCATTGCTCTAATGCGATGTATGATCCCTGCAGCATACAAATTTTCATATTGTTCTGCCAATATCGTAACCCTTGAAAGCTCCAAACTAGAGTTTAGTGGACACCTGGATGTTCGGGTTCGTCTGGTTCGGCCGAACTTCGCGGAAAAGTTCGGGTTCGGTACCGAACTTGACCTGAACTTGACCCCGGACCCCAAACCCCATTGAAGTCAATGGTGCCCCGAACTTTTGGGCACAAAAATGGGTGTAAAAAAGTCCTGGAAAGGGCTAGAGGGCTGCAAAAGGAAGCAAAATGGGGGTAAGAGTAGGACAAGTGCCCTACAAACAAATGTGTATAGGGAAATAACTATAAATCACATAAAAAAAATAAACATGGGAGGAGGAGGTGGAAGTGGAGTAGGAACCTAGAGGTTGACTAGGCCGTGACCGTGGCAGTGTAGGTGGAAGTGGCGGTGGTGGAGGAGGAGGAGGAGGTAGCCAACACTGTTATTTGTTTGTTTGTTTTTTCTTTCTAATTGGGGTAGCCCCCAAAATATTGAGACATATTAAAAAAAAAACAAGTATACCAATGGCTGTGTGATGCCGGTCTAAATGTCTATTCTGCACAAGGTACAGACAAGTCTTGTGGGATCCATGCCTGGTTCATTTTAATAAACCTTAGCTTGTCCACGTTGGCTGTGCACAGGTGGCTGCGCTTGTCTGTGATAACGCCCCCTGCCATACTAAACCCACGTTCAGACAATACACTGGCTGCAGGGCAGGCTAGCACCTGCAAGGCATAAAGGGCAAGCTCAGGCCATGTGCCCAATTTGGAGACCCAGAAGTTGAATGGGGCAGACTCATCAGTCAGTACGTGTAGGCGTGTGCACACATACTGTTCCACTATGTTGCTGAAATGCTGCCTCCTGCTAAGATGTTGCCTATCAGCTGGTGGTGCTGTTTGTTGTGGCGGGCTGCTGACAAAGCTTTTACACATTTCGGCCATGCTAACCCTGCCTTCTGAGGTGCTGGCGGTGCTACAACTGCATTGGCAACCTCTTCCTCCTCCTCCGCCTTGTGCTTCCACAGAGCCCCCTGTGTCATTTGGGAATGCCCTCAGCAGCACGTCTACCAGCGTGCTCTTGTAGTCGTGCATCTTCCGATCACGCTCCAGTGAGGGAATTAAGGACGGCATGTTGTCCTTGTAACGGGGATCCAGCAGGGTGGCTACCCAAGTAATCGGCACAAGTTAAAATGTGGGCAACTCGGCTGTCATTGAGCAGGCACTGCAGCATATAGTCGCTCATGTGTGCCAGGCTGCCCAGAGGCAAAGACAAGCTGTCCTCTGTGGTAGGTGTATCATCAGTGTCCTCCGTATCCCCCCAGCCACGCTCCAGTGATGCCCAGACGCTGCGTTGGGTGCCACCCTGCTGTGAACACGGTTCCTCCTCCTCCTCCTCCTCCTCCTCCTCATCATCATCATATTCCTCATCCTCCAGAACTGTGCCCTGGCTTGAAAATGTTTTACCTGGCCTATGCTGGTGCAGGAACCCACCCTCCGAGCGACTTGTGAATGACTGGCCTGATAACCGCGGAAATGACCCCTCTTCCTCCTCCTCTTCCTCCTGTGCCAGATCCTCTTCCATCATCGCCCGAAGTGTTTTTTCATGGAGACATAGAAGTGGGATAGTAACGCTGAGAACAGCGTCATCGGCACTGCCCATGTTGGTGGAGTACTCGAAGCACCGCAATATGGTACACAGGTCTCGCATGGAGGCCCACTCGTTGGTGGTGAAGTGGTGCTGTTCCGCATAGCGACTGACCCGTGCGTGCTGCAGCTGAAACTCCACTATTGCCTGCTGCTGCTTGCACAGTCTCTGCAGCATGTGCAAGGTGGAGTTCCACCTTGTGGGCACGTCGCATAGGAGGCGGTAAGCGGGAAGACCGAAGTTTCCACTGCAGTGCAGACAGGCGAGCAGCAGCAGGATGAGAGCGCCGAAAGCACGCACAGACAGCCCTTTCTTTCCTTTTCTTTCTTTCACAGACACACTTTCTGCAGCAGCTCTTACATATCGGGTAGTTTTTTAGAGATTTCTGCACCACCAAATTCAGCACATGTGCCAGGCAAGGGATGTGCGTCAAACCAGCTAGGTCCAGAGCTGCTACGAGATTTCGCCCATTATTGCACACCACCAGGCCGGGCTTGAGGCTCAGTGGCAACAACCACTCATTGGTCTGTTGTTCAATGCCCGTCCACAGCTGCTGCGCAGTGTGGGGTTTATCCCCCAAACATATCAGTTTTAAAACAGCCTGCTGTCGTTTCCCCCTGGATGTGCTGAAGTTGTTACGCTGAGCGGATGAAGAGGTGGTAGAGGAGGAGGAGGAGGAGGAAGCGCAGTAGGAGGAGGAGGCAACAGGAGGCAAAGAGACAGCACCAGCAGGAACCTCTCCCTATAGAAATAGGAGATGATTTTAGAACAATAAGCTGTCCCTTACAGCACCAGCAGGAACCTCTCCCTATAGAACTAGGAGATGATTTTAGAACAATAATATTTCCCTCACAGCACCAGCAGGAACCTCTCCCTCTAGCAGTATGTGATGATTTTAGAACAATAATCTGTCCCTTACAGCACCAGCAGGAACCTCTCCCTATAGAACTAGGAGATGATTTTAGAACAATAATCTGTCCCTCACAGGAGCAGCAGGAACCTCTCCCTCTAGCAGTATGTGATGATTTCAGAACAATAATCTGTCCCTCACGGCACCAGCAGGAACCTCTCCCTATAGAACTAGGAGATGATTTTAGAACAATAATCTGTCCCTTACATCACCAGCAGGAACCTCTCCCTATAGCACTAGGAGATGATTTTAGAACAATAATCTGTCTCTCACAGCACCAGTAAGCTCTACCTAGTCCAGTATCAGATGGTTTTAGAACGCTAAGCTTTCCCCTCTCAGCACCGCCAGGAACCTGTCTGTAATGCAGGATGAGATGATATCAGATCGGTAATCTATCACTCACAGCAATAGTGAACTGTACCTAGTTCAGTATCAGATTGTTTTAGAACGCCAAGCTTTCCCCTCACAGCATCTCCAGGAACCTGTCTGTAATGCAGGATGAGATGATATTAGATTGGTAATCTATCCCTCACAGCAGTAGTAAACTCTACCTAGTCCAGTATCAGATCATTTTGGAACGCTAAGCTTTCCCCTCACAGCACCACCAGGAATCTGTCTGTAATGCAGGATGAGATCATATTAGATTGGCAATCTGTCCCTCACAGCGCCGGCAGCATGCTCTCCCTACACTATCCTGAGACGATGTGATATATAGAGGCTGGGTCACATGATGCACTAGCCTATTACAGCCATTAGTAGGCATGGCTGTGATTGCTTCTAAGGGCAAACGAGTGAAACGGTTGTTGATTGGCTGCCCTGCAGTTATAGAAAAGGTGCCAAAAATAGTCTGGGTCACATGATGCACTGGCCAATCACAGCCATGCCATTAGTAGGCATGGCTGTGATGGCTTCTAAGAGTAAAACACTTGTTGATTGGCGACCCTGCAGCTATAGAAAAGGCGCGCAAAATACCCGAATACCGAACCCGAACCTTTTTGCAAAGGTCCGGGTTCGAGGCACAGACACCCCAAAGTCTGGTACGGACCCGAACTTTACAGTACGGGTTTGCTCAACTCTACTCCAAACATTTATTTTACCTGCAGTTGATGTCCGGTGTTTCGAACGTCCGGCTTGCGAGACCATTTCACGGTTCCCTGAGGATGATTTCTTCCCTCCATAGGGATAAAAGAGTGATTGAAGTTTACTATACAATTACCTTAGTAGAATTTAATTTTTTGTGTCTCTCGGCCACTGGTTGATACAAATGCTGTTTAAAATACCAAGTAGGTGGGTATGTAGTTGGGATCCCCTTTCTTGGATTTTCATGTTTCATCCCCAGCCACCTATGAGTGTTATTTATTAATTTGTTCATACTATAAACCTCTATCTTTCCTTGAATGATCAGGCCCCTTTTTTGGATCCCCTCCGGTGTGTCTCCTTGGGCTGCGCAGTGATTGGGGAGCCTCCTCTAGGACTCTTGCCGGCTTTCTGTGATTATTCACTGGCACTGTAAGTCATGACTGCTGAGAGCTAAGGCACGATTTAAACTTGTTACCGACCATCAGAAAAACCTTGCCCCCCCAAAAAAGACACACAAACTTATTTAAATTGGAATAAGGGCAAGGCCACAGCTTTATTGAACTACATTCAACTGTAACAACGTTCAACATACCACATAATAATGCCAGTCACGGGTATACCGTGAGCATACAT
Source organism: Glandirana rugosa (assembly GCA_018402905.1). Lineage (NCBI taxonomy): Eukaryota > Metazoa > Chordata > Amphibia > Anura > Ranidae > Glandirana > Glandirana rugosa. The sequence continues at coordinate 182,882 of BLSH010185965.1, forward strand.
AACTAAACCAGATTGTCTAAGAGGCCCGTCTCCACCATTAGTGCGAGACAGGCAATAAACAGGTCACCGATCTTAAACTTGTGGGCATAGCCCATAAAGCAATATTCATCGCTGGCCAGGTAAAACCGCCACACGCCGTCAGTGGTACACTGACGAGCGCCCCACCGCAGCCAGCGCCTGTTCAATACCACCGATGAGGCCCAAGTTAAAAATATCGAGACCAATGTCATTTAAATGTACCCCATCGGACCTGAGCAGATCGCTGTTATCACCTTCGAGATCTTTGTGACGCACTACTATGCCACCAATCCTGCGAACAAATTTTGAGACCTGGGCATTCACTTTCCGCCTGAACTGCTCCAGGCGGTTACCTGGGATATGATGAGCCCAAACCAACCGGGGAACTATTTCCGACCATATCACAGCCACATTGTTGAAAGTGGCACAGCATTGTGGAATATCATGCTTCATGGAGGAAATGAGGTCCACAGAACGAACCAAACCCACATCATTGCCCCTGCATGAATGACCAAGACTATGGGGCCAGAGACAAACTTGTGGAGACGTAACAACTCTTGGGAAAAAAACTTGGGACCAATGCATCCCGCGAAGCCCACGCCAACGGATCCTGGCAACGTAAGGCGAGAATCCCAGTCCACTCCCGTAGCAGCGGTTGAAGGCCCGGCGAGCCGCCCAATAGACAAAAGAATCACCGATGATCCAAACCAAAGCCGGAGGGAGACCTGAAATCAAAACAAGAGATGAGGGCGAACATAAATAGAAAAACGAGATGAGTCCCATCTACCCAGCCTCTGCAGCTCCTCGTCAGAGAAACCCATCCCATGTGTGGCGGTAGCCGCACCAATGCGAAAGGAGTGTGTGGAAAATTCCATAGGAGGTAGGCCCAACTGCGAAAGACAAAGCCGAAAAATTCGCAAGAACTGAAACCTGCTGAGGTTGGACGCGTCCGCATGAACGAGGAAAACCCTCGCCGGGGGGCGACATAAGCAAAAAGACGATGCCAGAAAAACCGGGCAAAAGGGGCCACCGTAAGACTGCAAAACAACGCGCTTACCTTTCGACGACTTGTCCGTCTTGAACGATCACAACAAAATAGAGACACATGAATCGGAGATAAGGACACCCTCGTCTAAAATACCGCCAACCGAGCGTTTATCCTTAGAAACAAGCTCGCTGATCCTAAAGGCCCCGAAGAAAGCCCAAGAAAAGGCAAGCTGGAATAAAAGAACCTCAAATTCAGAGAAACAGATAGATAGCAGAGTGGAGAGAATGTTGGTCAAAAGGGAAATGGATACCAGGCGCCGGGAATCAGGGAAAGAGGACAACCGCTTCCACCCTTTTAAGACCCGCCGGGTGAAAAAGTCCTTGGTGATATCCTCCCAATCGAGGAGTTTGAACCAGAAGGAAAGGGCAGAGAGAGCTGTACTCACCGTAGAGCCGGAGACCTCCTTGTCCTGCAAGTAGATTAGATAGGAGAAAAGAGCCATCCGCCGGTCTCGCGGAGAGGAAAGGAGGAACTCACCATGCAGCATTGACACCCATTCATCCCAAACGCGCCGATAGGCAACCCAAGTGTTCCTGGACAGAGAGGCACGAACCGGGTCTAACAGGCGTCGGAAACGAGGGTCCACAAGAACTTCGGGCAAGGGAGGCCCACCAGTGCAGCAGTCGGGACCAGGGATCGAAAGCGGTCGAACTGTGAACGAGAAAGCGAGTCGGCGATAGAGTTAGCTACACCAGGGACATGCTTAGCTCGAAACCACACATTTAACTGTAGACATTTCAGCACCAAAAAACGCAACAGTGAAATCACAGGAGGTGAGCGAGCGGATAGGCGGTTAATGACCTGAACCACACTCATGTTGTCCGTCCAAAAAACCACTCGCCTATTCCTCAAGTCCTCCCCCCATAATTCCACCGCCACTACAATGGGAAAGAGTTCCAAGAGCGTCATGTTCCTTAACAAATCCAATTGGGCCCATGAGGCCGGCCAAGCTTCAGCAGACCAAGCGCCGCGAAAGAAAGCGCCAAAACCCCAGGAGCCAGATGCATCTGTATAGAACTCCAAGTGTGCGTTAGGCACTTCCTCCATCTGCCAGCAGGAATGGCCGTTGTACGTCTGCAGAAAGGACAACCACACCCCCAGATCATCACGCATAGGCCTGGTAATGCGTACGTAATGATGCGGAGCAGATATGCCCTTCATAGCCCATGACAACCGCCTGCAGAAAGCCCTGCCCATCGGGAGCACCCGGCATGCAAAAACCAGGTGCCCCAAAAGAGACTGAAGCTGATGCAGCCGGAGCTTCCTAGCATCCCTCGCGGATCTAACCAACGTCAAAAGTTTAGCCAATTTATCCGCGGGGAGCCGGAAGACCATCTGCACAGTATCTATCTCTATACCCAGGAAGGACAAAACATGGACCGGGCCTTCAGTTTTGGCAGCTGACAGAGGGACACCCAGCTGGCAGCAAACCTCCTGAAAAGAAGATAAAAGGCGTTGGCAATGATCACTATCATTGGGACCTATGAACAAGAAATCATCCAGGTAGTGCAATACTGTATGCAAACCCGACGATTGAATCAAAACCCATTCCAGAAAACTGCTAAACAATTCAAAATAGTAGCAGGAAATGGAGCAACCCATTGGTAGGCACATATCCACGAAATAACTACCTTGGAAAAAACAGCCCAGGAGGTGAAAACAGTCCGGGTGGATCGGGAGAAGGCGGAAGGCCGCCTCGATGTCCGACTTTGCCAACAGGGCAGAAGAACCCGCAGCCCGCAGGAGGGAGAGAGCAGAATCAAAAGAGGCGTACTGCACCCGGGACTGCTCCCTGTCAATCCCATCATTGACTGATGAGCCAGAAGGAAAAGAGAGGTGGTGGATCAATCGAAACTTACCTGCCTCCTTCTTGGGTACCACCCCGAGTGGGGAAACCCGCAGGTTATGGTAAGGAGGAAAGTCAAAGGGGCCGGCCATGCGGCCCGATCGGAGCTCCTGCTTGATTTTATCCGCCACCACCGATTCAAACTGGCAAGCCGATTTCAAATTGTCAGCCATGGTAGGCTCCTCAGATGGCACGAAGGGGATCCAGAACCCTTTGTCAAATCCGCCCCGCAAGATTGCCGCCTCCCTACTGAGGGGGTACCGCTCTAGCCAGGGAAGCATCCTTTGGACGCTCACTGGCGTCCTCCGACTTAGGAAGGTCAGCCCTGGAACCTGGTCTGGTCTGGAACCTTCCCTTTGTGGAAACATCGCACCGCTGGGTGAGCCCCACTGCAAATGGAGCACTCGTGTTTGAAACGACACGCAGTGTACCACTTGCAGTGGCTTTCGTTAAACATCCAACAAATGCCTTTTTTGGACACTGCCGGCGCTCCGGCAACGGCGCCGGCAGAGGACTGAAAGGACGCCGGCCTGTGCGGGCACATGAGGAGCAGCCACAGGCTGCCATCCTGACAGTCGAAACGCAACTCCCTCCGAGCGGCCATACGTTGGCGGAACTGAGTATCGTAATTGAACCAACACTGCCCACCATAAATTTTGTAAGCCCCCCAGATGAGATCAACATAACCAAAGAGGGAAGGGCCTAACTCCGGAAATTTTTCACAGAGCACCCCAGCATAGGCGCAGAAACCCTGCAGCCAGTTCCCGAAGGTGCGAGGAAGCTGCTTAGACTTTTCTCCGTGCGACGTAACATCAATGCGCCTAGCCTTATCGGCCGTTTCCTTTTCAAAAGGCACTAAAGAAAGAACATCAATAAATTCCCGGTGCCAAATTTTGTCTTTAATCTCCTGAGTCAAGTGACAGCTCGCGGGAGAAACTGACCATAAGGGGCCACCCAGGTGAGAACCAGACCCTGGGGGCATGGGAGGCACCATGCCTGGCATGACGCCCAACCGCAGCAGCGCTGCTTTGACAGCAGCGAGGATGCGGTCATCGGCCAGACTTGTTCCCGAGGTATCCTGCCCACTAGCCCTACCCCAAACCATATTACAGTCATAAATAAATAAAATGAGTACTGCGCTAAAATAAATTCAGTGTATAAACCCAATAATATATATATATATATATATATATAATACATAAATTATATTATATGAAATTATGTTAAACAAAAATTATTGTTAAACAAAATAATATAATAATAACAGCTGCTGCTTTGTTCAAATCAAATCACATAAAAAATCACACTCATATAGTCCAGTGTTTAGCAGCGCTTATATAAATAGTGCAAGTAAAGTGCCAGTGTTAGTGAAAATTTCCAGTGCTGGAAAATAAAGTTCTTAAGGTGCATAAATAGCAAAGCAAATCTTCTATTTAAATCTTCCACCTCAATTCACCACGTGATTGGAGGCTCACCAGAAGTAGGAGTAAAAAACGCCTTTTTTATACATCCATATGGATTCAGCAAAAGACCATCACAAAAAAGGACCGTATAGCTCCAACCCAGTCAGCTCTGTATGGCAGATCAAATTAGCCTGTGCATGATCTCCAACGCATCCTAAGGGCTCCTTTGCTAAAGCAGTTCCAGCTGACAACCTCCAACAGCTCTTACTCAAATCGCCATAAGGGGAAGAGATCAAGCAAGAAAAAAACCCCTCATAGTGTATCACTTTTAAAATAAGATCTTTTAATAAAACAAATATTGCGCTTACATCAAAAACATTTTAAACGAACATCGTGTACAAGCTGTACACGCGTTACCAGGCAGCAGTTTGACAGTGCATCAACTCCTCTCCTCTCTCTGTCCTCGCCGCTGGTCTCACGATCGGTCTCGGGTCGTCGTGTGGCCACGCCCTGACGCGTTTCGTCACTTCCGACTTGATCACAGGGGGGTGGCCACACAGCGTCCCCAGCTACCCTTATAGTGATCGTTTACCACCACTAGGTGGCATTGTCCAATGAGCGGTTCTCTATTCTCCCTAGCAAGTATGCTCTTGTTGCTGATCGCCATGACAGTTTACAACTAGGCATCATAATAGACTTGCCGTGAGAATGTACACGCTCAAATGGACACTTGATGGAATAATCCAATCAAAGCAAATTTAATAAGGCAACATACTTGACCTAGTACACTACATTAAAATAATAATACAATTCATACCGTGAATAATACAATTTGTGATATTACAAAATTGATTAATGAATAAATACTAAAATTAATATCATTAAAACATTGCAATAGCAACATGATGTAAATATAATACAATGATGGAGACATAATAAAAGACCACATCATTGAATTATACCTCCTACTCTCCCATAATCAAACCATAATTAAAAGCACAAGTATACTATGAATAGTCCTATCAGAGGATCAGTATTAAATGTTGAGAATACTCAGATCTGGCCCCTCAATATAAGAGTGGTAACCATCACTGGCATCTCACATTAAATGTATAGAAGATTTAAGATTGCATAAATCCTGATCTTTAATGACTATGACGTTGGAGTAGGAATAAGTATAAAATTAAAAAATATTAAAAAATATGATATATTATTAAAAGAAGAAGAAACTGGAGATATCATTAATTTAACCACTTGACAACTGGGCACTTAAACCCCCTTAACAACCAGACCAATTTTCAGCTTTCAGCGCTCTCACACTTTGAATGACAATTACTCAGTCATGCAACAGCGACTTTCGACTTTTAACCAGACCAACAATTCCCCCAAATTCACGGGTCAACAGTTCACCAATTTAATTACTATAGAGGTCAAAGAAGAAGAAAATTATTATATAGTATAAAAAATTATAAAAAATTAAAATATGAATAAGGATGAGGTTGCAGTATCAGTAATTTCTAGTCCTAAATACGTTAGAATTTAGAAGATATGTAAATTACACTCTACGGTCACTACCAATGGTGAGAATATAACTCCCCGGTCTAGACTCATAAGAGTTGTAAATTATGACTAGGAGACTATCCTGATAAGTATCATATGAACA
>BLSH010185965.1:198830-216598 GCA_018402905.1 Glandirana rugosa
TACGTGACTAATGACACATTTACGGTAACCGTCACTTCCCCAATTGGACGTCCCCCGCGAGATTCCCAATTCATACAAGGGACCCGCACAAGATTGACATCCCCCCAAACGGATCGACCCCTTCCCTTCACCAGTGTCGGAAGTACATGTCCTTCCGACACTAGTGTCGGGAATGCCAATGGCATTTACACAGTAATCAGTGCATTTTTATAGCACTGATCGCTGTATAAATGCCAATGGTACCAAAAAAGTGTCAAAATGTTCCGACATGTCCGCTGAAATATTGCAGTGCCGCTAAAAATCGCAGATTGCCGCCATTATTAGTAAAAAAAATATAAAAACCCCAAAAATGAATTCTCATCATCCGTAAACGCGACCACTTTTGCGCAAACCAATCAATAAACGCCGATTGCGATTTTTTTTTATCGCAAATATGAGGAAGAATATAAATCGGCCAAAAACGTTTTTTTTATATTTTTTTTTTGGATTTGTATTTTAGCAAAAAGTAAGAAATTTGTTTTTTTTTTGCAAAATTGTCGCTCTTCTTTTGTTTATAGCGGCGATCAGAAATGACGCAGCGGTGATCAAATACCACCAAAAGAAAGCTCTATTTGTGGGAAAAAGAGGACGCAAATTTAGTTTGGGTACAACGTCGCACGACCGCACAATTTTCAGTTAAAGCGACGCAGCGCCGAATCGCAAAAAGGGCTCCGGTCCTAAAGCTGGAAATCCTTCCGGTCCTTAAGTGGTTAAAACAAGTTGATATGTTAGTCTAAAGAACTAAAGAACTAATTGGACTTCAAATGTCATTCAGTACTTCCCACAATACAAATTTTACAGGCTTGCTGAACCACTTCTGCTCTAGAGCAATTTTTTCATTTTTTACACACATGTAGAAATCTGCATTTTGGCCATACAATTACTTAAAACCAACCCCCAGTACATTCTATATTTTCTGAAAGCAGAGGCCCTGTAAAAAATATAATAAAATGAATTGTAGTGCACAAAAACGCAATATAATGCCAAATGTTTTTGTAAGATATAAAGGATGGGGTTGCATTGAGTAAATAGATACCAAACATGTCAAGTCTTAAAATTGTGCCTGTGATATCACAAATAATGATGGTACCCCAAAATCTCCATAGGTGACACTTTAAAAGCCTTTTCTACCCATCAGTTTAGAGTTCACCGCAAGTTAGAATGATTGTTCTCACTCCGACGTTCGCATGGGTGGTGCAATTGCGGTTTACATACACATTTGCACCCTGTTCTGTTTGCATTTGTGAGTGTGCGCAGACCAATAGGGGTTAACAATTTTTTGTTTGTTTTTAATAAATGTTATTATAATTTTATTTTTAAAATATATGTATATATTTATTTAATGTTATTGCTGTCACAAGGAGTTAACAAACCTCTGTGTCAGGCATATGCAATTAGCGGACATCCAGCTGTTTCAAAACTACAAGTCCCATCATGCCTCTGTCTCTGGGTGTCATGCTTGTGGCTGTCAGAGTCCTGCTATGTCTCATGGGACTTGTAGTTCTGCAACAGCTGGAGGTCCGTTAATTGCATATCCTTGCTCTATGTGATAGCATTGGGCAGATGACAGGTACTCTTTATGGAGACATTGGAGATTTATTAGAGCCCAATGTCTCCCCTGCACAGTTCTGCTCAATTAGCTGCTTCCTTGGCTATATCAGCCAGGGAATGACAGCTCTGAAACTAGAAATGATAGGATGAATGTTTATATTGGTCTCCTCTTGCTCACCTTCCTGAAGCCCTCCAATGTGGGAGCCCGGTAACCATGGAGGGATGGGGAGTACCAGTGTGTGTGTGTGTGTGTGTAGGGGGGGGGGGGGGTAGGGGAAGGGATTGGGCAGCTTTACATCCACCCAGATCGCTTTTTCTTTACCGTATACCTGGGAGCTGGCTGAAGAGAACAAGCACAAGCTTGTGGTTGCTATTGCAGCCATGAACTTGTCCTGAACCTTTCACTCTCTGTATGTACAATGTACGTCCAAACAGCTGCAGGAAGCTAAGAAGAACTCTAGATATGATCTCTATTGCATGCTTACTGTACATTAGTCCAGCTTGCCACAATGTAAGTATGGATATTTTATGCCTGAGAAGCTGACAATCACTGTAGTCGTTGGCGTTACTACAGTGATTAGACGAGGTTGAGAGGCGGGTGATGTCACAACACATATACAAGGTGTTCTGTGAATGGCAGTAGTGCTGAGCAAGTGACCCCCCCTCCCTCCCTCCCCCCCGTGCTCAGTGTGCAGAGAGAAAGCCACTTAGATCAGGATCTGGAAGATAACAGCTATCACTGTAGAAGCCAGTGGCGGCCTGTCCCTTAGGGGCGCATGGGCGCCGCCCCCCTATCCATGCGTCTGGCCCCCTGATCTACATCCGATGCATGGATTTGACTGGGGGGGGGGGTTAAGCATGTGATTAGAGCCGGGGGCTCTAATAGGTTTCAAAAAAGGGTGGTCTCGGGGCACAGAGCACTGCGCTCCAAGGCCACCCAGTTGGGTGACAATAGCGAATGAATATTTGCTATTTTCATACCGAATGTCCTCCCGGCCAATCAGGGAGCGGGTCGTGAGATCTGTTTTCTGATTGGCCGAAAGCACAGGCCATCCTATTTGCAGAGGAAGGAGGAGGGAGGAGAGTATGGAGCCGGGACACGGAGGATACAAGCAGCCGCCGCCGCTACCTCCACCTTTCAGCACAGGGTAAGTGAGCTGGCGACGGGGGGTGTGGGTATGGTGCACGGTGCATGCGTGGGGGGGTCCGTGGTCAGGTCCCTCTACAGCCAACCCGCCCCCCGACCGACGGGGCACCAGTCGCCACTGGTAGGAGCACCGCTTCCTCAGTGGCCCCTCAGATATGAGATACAGTTGTGCTCATAAGTTTACATACCCTGGCAGAATTTATGATTTTTTTGGCCACTTTTCTTTCACTCATGGCTAGTGTTTGGCTGAAGCCATTTATTATCAATCAACTGTGTTTACGCGTTCAAAACGTCATTTTGTTGCACCATTGACAAGGTTTCTGTCATGGGAATGTCTGGGGTCATTGGTACCCTGTCCTTTTGAGGGGCTGGCACGGCCACTAACGTCTCTCTGTCCTTCCAGGGCTTTAAGAGATTATCATGGTAGATTTGCTCCGGCTTCCTTTTCCCTGGCTGGTAAACCTTATAGTTTACCTCCCTTACTCTTTCCATAATCTCAAAGGGACCTTGCCACTTTGCTAGGAATCTACTTTTAACAGTGGGGATTAGTACCAGCACTCTGTCCCCGGGGTTGAAAGTTCGGGTCTTGGCACCCCAATTATAAACCCTCCTTTGGGCGTCCTGGGCTCGCTCCATATGTTCCCGGACAAGGGTGAGAACAGCTGCGATTCAATCCTGCATCAAGGATATATACTCTATGACGCTCCTATACGGGGTGGCTTCTCCTTCCCATGTTTCTTTTGCGACATCTAGCAGCCCCCTGGGATGTCTACCATACAAGAGTTCAAACAAGGAATATCTCGTAGACACCTGTCGTATGGCAAACATGAGATATGGTAGCAAGAAATCCCAATTTCTCCCATCTTTATCCACCACCTTTTTCAACATACTCTTAAGGGTCTTGTTAAACCTTTCAACCAGACCGTCAGTTTGGGGGTAGTAAACAGAAGTACGGAGATGGGAGACTTTGTACAATTTGCACAATTCCTTGGTAACTCTGGACATAAAGGGAGTGCCCTGATCCGTTAAGACCTCCTTTGGGATCCCCATCTGACTAAACACCTGGACCAACTCCTTGGCAATAGAGCAATAGTCTTGGCGGAGGTGTTCCGCAAGGGGATGGCTTCAGGATAGGCGTGTTGCATTGTTGAGTATGACCAGAATGTGCTGGTGGCCCCAGCAGACTTTACCACTGGTCCCACCAGATCCATGCCTATTCTCTCAAATGGCACTTCAATAATGGGCAGTGGGACAGGTGGGCTACGGAAATGGGGAGACACTCGGGACATGATTCACAATATTCCCTGACCTCTGCATGTAATCCAGGCCAGAAAAACCTCTGGGTTATTCTCTCCTTAGTCTTCTCTATACCCAGATGTCCCCCCATTACATGACCATGGGCCAGATCTAGCACCATCCTGTGGAAGGGTTTGGGAATCACTTGCTGTTCTACTTCATCCTCCCCGCGTTTTACCACCTGATACAACAAATTATTTTTAGGAACCATGTAGGGAAAAGACACCCCCCAACTAGGATCCACAGGTTCTCCATCCATCACCTTCACGTTTTTTCTGTCTCTAAGGAAAGTGACATCCTGTAATTGTTCTGTACAGAATTCCTCTCTCCTGACCTTAAAGTTAGGTACTACATTTGGTTCACTATCACAGTCAGTGTCAAAGACATTTTCCGGGTCATTAGCCACTAGCTGGGAGCTATCTTCCGGCTCCTCCGGCTCCCCAGCCATTACAGGAAAATAAAGAGGGTCTCCTTCTTCCTCAGTCCTGCCACCAATCTCTCCTTCTGTTTGGCAAAAAGGGTCTGGTGATAACTCCCATGCTTCCTCATTAGGGGGAGCTCTTTCCTCCAGGCTCGCTGTGCCTTCCCGCTACCTCCAAAAGTCCCTCCCCACTAGGGCTTCAAGAAGCAGGGAAGGTACCACGCCCACTGAATGGGTCACTCTGCCGCAAGGGGTGTCAATCTCGTCCAGCGTTGTCTGGTAGTCACGAGTGTCCCCATGGATGCAAATGACCCTGACAGTGCTAGGGTGTAACCTTGCCGGGTTTACACAGCTGCTTTTTACCAATGTTAGCACACTACCAGAGTCAAGCAGCACAGTGACGGGTTTCCCATCAATAGCAATAACACATTTGCTTCTCTGTGCGACTTGAACATGATGCTATACATGTGACCTGTGCAAAAAGAGAAATGCGTCTTTTCATATAAGCATTATCACATTGCATGGGTTTATCATTCAGGGGACAATTGGCAGCAATATGTCCGAACGAATGACATCGGTAGCACTGTACGTACTCTATACCCAGGCCTCTCAAGGGTCCCCAAGACCTACCTGGTTTCTTTGGCCAGTCTCCAGGTCTAGAGCCCATAGTCTCATTAGTCATTACAGCAGTCTTATTAATCTTTCCGACGCCCTTGAGCGTTGGGACAATCTTAAAGGATCCGCTGGGCGATTTTTCACCCCTAGATACATTGGTGTGGGGCGCAGATGGGTACCACAAGTCCTCAGCTGCACTGTATCTCTCCACAAGGTCCACCAGTTGGGTTGCCATTTTGGAGTCTCCATGGCTGACCCATGGTCAAGGTCTCAGGGAGCGCATGCAGATACTGGTCCATGACCACGATCTGAGGGCCTGGCAAAATCTCTGGCTGTAACCACTGCTTGATGAGATGGATTAAGTCAAACATTTTGAAGCGGGGTGGCTGGTCCATGTGGTAGGTCCACCGCAGTAGGTCCACTGATGTACCCTTTGAGCCCGGACTGCCATGGTGACGCCCAGGTGTGCGAGTATCTCAGTTTTTAGAGACTCATAGTCCTGGGCCTTATCGGGTTCCAAATCAAAATAGGCCTTTTAGGGCTCACCTGTCAGAAACGGTGCTAGCAATCCCGACCATTGTCCTTTTTGCCAACCTTCCCACACAGTGACTCTCTCAAAAGTGGTAAGGTACGCCTCCACATCATCCGCAGGCGTCATCTTCTGCAGATGGTAACTGGCACAGAACAATTTTTGTTCCACTGGCACAGGAGGTGCAGGTCCCTTTTTAACTCCTGCAGGGCCTCCGTAAACATTCGGTTCAACTCCTGTTGAGCCGCTTGTTGTGCTGCGATAGCCTGGCGACTCTCCTCCCGCTGAGCTGCAACGGCCTCTGTGACCTGGCAATTGGTTTCCCACTGGGCTGCATTGGCTTGCAGCTGGGCTTTTAATATTTCCTCCATGCTGGAAATATGCCCAAATCCTCCCCCACGTGTGGGAGACTAGCTTTTGTGGTTCACCTTTCCTGGGAAAAAGGTAGCGGGAAGACCAACTTGGCTTAAAAGTCTGGCAGGTTGCCAGCTTTATTTACAAAAGGTTGCAAATCATAAAACAAACAAAACAGTAAAACAAATACCTTGCCGTTTGGAATTGAACTAATACAGAACAGGAGGCCTCTCTATACGATGTCAGGGCTTGTCCCTGACACCTCTAAACAAACAAAATGCAAACCTTTCCTTTTTTGCAGTCTTTAGAGCAACTACAGTCCAGCTCTTAGCTCCCTCGGTTTAGCACACTGACACCCAGGGTGAGCTACTGTGAGTTTTCTTCCTGGTCGTTATATCCAGCTGGAGAGGGGTTTGGGCGAACCAGAAACTCCAGGCCGGGACCAGCCCTGCCAAGGTGTCTGGTAACACCTGGACGGGATTCCTTCTTGATTCCTTCAACATGAACATATGCAGTGCGACAAATAGCGCCTATCCACTACTGCGCCTCGCATAACCTCACAATACTTACATTGGCCTAAGATGGACCATGTAACTATACAATACAAAAAAAATCATACTTGGAGTTCAGTTGTAAAACAGCAAAGAACAGTGAATAAAGCTCAGTCGCCGATAACAACTAAGAAGCAATCAGCTTTTAATTTTCTGTTAAAATGTGGAACCTGAATGATCTGAATCCTTCCTTACTTGGTTCACACAATAATGCAGAGCTGAAATGTCTCACTCTTCAGGTCATTGTGCATCCTTGGATTCTAAAAGAAGAATGTTTATGTAAAATGGATTTTTACAGTAACTACATCACAAAATGAAATTGACAAAACATATCTATCTCTTCTATCTATCTATCTATCTATCTATCTATCTATCTATCTATCTATCTATCTATCTATCTATCCATCCACTGTATACATATTTATATATATATATATTTTTTCTTAATGTCTTTAAAAAATATATATTAACATTTTTGCATTAGTGTTATTACTATCATTAGTAAACCCTCATACTTATATACATCCCTATACAACACTTATTAGCTGTCTTAGCAATAATGCATGTTTTTTTACTTAATCCATCAATCCATCATATGCGGTTCTGGTAATGTCATTGAGTTGATTGCTTAACAAGTTCCCCAGAGATATTTTGCTTCTTCTACAGGAAAATTCTACAAAAGATACAAAAACATATACAGTATTTAAATTTTATAATTACCGTATAACAACCCTTTCCCATCCACCACATTTACTTGCAAATTGTATCGTCAGTGTGATAACTATTTATGCCGTTCTGATTTTATTCTAATGACTGTATCTGTTTGTCTTCGGTGCTTGAGGATATTCTGCCAAATATATTAAAGTAAATGTGCAAACAAAGAGTAAAACTTTTCCATTTTGTAGGGCTAAGAGAAAGCTGCATCCAATATCAACCCAGACAACGATCAAAGAATAGCCGTATCCCTTTTATTGCCCACATTTAACAAGAATTTAAACCTTCTGCTTGTACCTCTTTTGAAAAATATGAGGATTTCAGATATACTAAATGTTTACACAAAAATCTATCATTATTAAAGCTGAACTGAAGTCTGCAATACTTACCGTAGCTCCAATGGAATGATGACTGTGAAGTTGCGGCGTCTTCTGGGTGCTGGTCTTCAGCCATCTGAAAGTGGTTTTAAAGGCTCAAGGTTTTTTACCTTTATGCATTCTATGCATGAAGTTAAAAGACCTTCTCTGTGTAGCAGCCCCCCTAGCCCACTCATCTGAGCCCCATCCAGCAATGTGCACGACAGTGGCTGCTGGTGTATGAGGGGCACTTGGGCGCCGCCTCCCCGCCGGCTAAAGAAGAAAAAAAATCAGCCCCGCCCCCATGCAGGTGGCGCCGGTACATTGACTTTATTTTTTTTCGGCTCCTTGGCTGTCACCTGACAACCAAGTAGTGAGCCGATCTCTGCAAAATGCCTGCCTGCCTATTGGATGGGGTAAGTGTGGGACTTGTCCCGACCTCGGAGGGGGGGTGTCTCTGCAATGTACCCCACCTGTGTCTCTGGCTGCAAACTGCCCCCATCTGTGTCTCTGGCTGCAAACTGCCCCCACCTGTGTCTCTGGCTGCAAACTGCCCCCACCTGTGTCACTGGCTGCAAACTGCCCCCACCTGTGTCACTGGCTGCAAACTGCTCCCACCTATGTCACTGGCTGCATAATTGCCCCCACCTATGTCACTGGCTGCAAACTGCCCCACCTGTGTCACTGGCTGCAAACTGCCCCACCTGTGTCACTGGCTGCAAAACTGCCCCCACTTGTGTCACTGGCTGCATAACTGCCCCACCTGTGTCACTGACTGCAAACTGCTTCACCTGTGTCACTGGCTGAGCCTAAGGGGGACTCTCCCTCCTCAATGGCTCCTCAATGAGACAGCAGCGGGAGCAATGAGGAGAGAGAGGGGTGGGGCCAAGCCACGACTCTGAGTGTGAATGGACACACAGAGTTATGGCTCGGGAACAATCAGCTTGGGTGCCCCCATTGCAAGCTGTTTGCTTTGGGGGCACTCAGCAGGAGTGAGGGGCCAAGAGCGCCGGTGAGGGACCCAAAAAGAGGAGGATCAGGACTGGTGTGTGCAAAACCACTGCACAGAGCAGGTAAGTATAACATGTTTGTTATTTTTTTTTTAGCCTTTAATATCACTTTAACTGGCCAATGTGGGATGATATAACTCTGCAGCTCAGCGTGCAAATAGGACTGGGAGCAGGCATGTAGGTTTATTTTATTGCAGAAGAGACACCTCATGTCTCCTCTGCAATAAACAGCCTTCCTGCTTGCAGTTATTAAACCACTTGACCTCTAGAAGATTTACCCCCTTCATGATCAGGCCACTTTTTGCGATACGGCACTGGGTTACTTTAACTGACAATTGCGCTGTACCCAAATAAAATTTATGTCATTTTCTCCCACCAATAGAGCTTTCTTTTGGTGGTATTTGATCACCACTGTGTTTTTATTTTTTGTACTATAAACAAAAAAAGACGGACAAATATGAAAAAATCTCATTTCTTTCTTCTTACTGGAATTTTTATTAAATTTTTTTACTAGTAATGGTGGTGATCAGCGGTACTGAAATATTGCGGCGGACAATCAGACACTAACTGACACTTTTGACGCTTTGTGGAAACCAGTGACACTAATACAGTGACCAGTGCTGAAAATATGCATTGTCGGGGCATGGCCTGGAGCGCGATAGAGTAGGTCGCACGAGGAGAGAGCTCCACGTTACACTACTCCTGCTACACCTATCCTGAGCTTATCGTCCTGTTCTGTTGGTACCGATCGACCTAACCCTGCATAGGGCACCTTCGCTGAGATGTCTCCGCCAAAAAAAGCACCAGAGGCCGCCAGCCAGCTTGCAAAGTTTCGCTGGCAGGATAAGGATGTGCAGGCCGAAGATGGCGCCGGGGCCTCCCCTACAGCAAAACGCTCGGCAGCAGACACAGAAAAAATTCTGGAGACTGTCTCCCCCTGCCAGAATACTCTCACGGCAAAGATTGACTAGATGAAAGTCGAGATTTCTCTTATGAGGCAAGATGTGTCCAAGTTGCGAGACAGGTGAAGGAGGCCGAGGACCGCGTGAGCGCGTCATCCATCCTCTCCGACATGCCACCGATGCGCTGCAGCGAGAAATACGGCAGATTGCGGCTAAACAGGACGATATGGAAAAACGTCTCAGGAGATGTAATCTCCGATTCATTGGTCTCCCTGAGAAGGCAGAGGGTACAGATGCGGCGACCTTCCTGGAGACTCTCCTGACTAAAACATATGGGAGGGAGGCCTTCTCTGTCATGTTCGCGGTGGAGCACGCTCATCGGATACCTGCGCGACCCCCGCCGGTCGGTGCTCTGCTGCGGATGTTAATCGCCAAACTCCTGAACTTCCGGGACCGAGACAAAATCCTTCACCTAACCAGAGACAAAGGGAACATCCCTTTCAATGGAGCGCACACCGCAGTGTTTCCAGATTTCTCCGGTGAGGTCCAGAGACAACGTTTCCAGGAGGTTAAGAGACGACTACTGATCAAGAATCTCAACTATGCCATGTTATTCCCCGCTCGTCTGAGGGTGGAGGACGACGGGCGTGTACAGTTCTTCGATAACCCTGAGGCGGCGTCCTCATGGCTGGATAGTCAGCCGTGATTGACTAACGTGCATCCCATCGAACTGTGGGTACCTGATCTGAACTATCTGTCCGGCTGCCCTAACCTCCCTCCACGTTCTACAATTGCATCGGCAAGCCACTCGATGGCCTTTCACTCTCTTGCCCAGCCTCGGGCTCTGTTTGGGTGATACACCCTCCCTCCCTGATGGTTCTTGGGCCTGCAGAGGCCGGTACTGATGCCCAGACCATGAGAGAAGCTGCACAAACTTCTGGTTCAACCCTGTGCCAGCAATCATCTTGGAACTCCTTTCCTCCAACCCCCCTTGTTTTCCCCGGTACTGAACGGACATCATAGCCTGGTAAAGTTACTTCAGTACTCTATCCTTGACAGAGGCCTATCTGAGGATTTCAGCTCCCTTAAGTTACCTATCGTGCTGCTACACTATTTTCGTTGTGACCAGTGGAATGGTTGCCCCCTTAGTTTTATCCAGTTTGGCTCGAAACAGAAGCGGAGATGTGTTTGAGATTCACACTGCAATGGATCTCCTTTCTACGGATGCTCCGCCACCAGTGCAAGTTGCGAGCTGGCAGTTGCTGTTCACACCCCAGTTAGGGATATGTATGCTCACACAATGTTGGGGAGGCGCTGAGCTGGGTACTTGTGACTTTGCTCCAGTTGAGCACTTGCTATATACAATGGTCAATTTGCAATGTGGTACACTGTTTTGTTCTAAGATCATATATTTGGGTTCCTATTTGTGCTATCGCCGGGCAGATGCCCTGGGTCTATGCGTTGTACTTTCACCTGTGTCAGCTCTGGTCCGACTTGCCCTAGGTCATTCCATATGTCATTTATCCCCAATATGGCTACCCTGAAATTTCTGACCTGGAACATCCGGGGATTAAGGGACAAAATTAAACACACGGCTGTGATTAAATATCTAAAAACACAAGGGGCACATATTATTGCACTGGTTGAAACCTATGCTACAGGTCACTTGCAGGCCGCCCTTCAGTGCCCCTGGATAGGATGGATGTACCATTCGGTGCATACGCCTATGTCAAGGGGGGGGGGGTGGTCTCTCTCCTGGTGGCCAAATAGGTCCCATTTGAGCTGATATCTGTGGTCTCAGATCGGGACGGACGTTATGTGTTCATGCATGCCGCTATTCAAGGTTCCCCACTGCTTATCCTGGCTTGCTACGTCCCCCCTCCGTGCAGCGCGGATCGTCAATGAAGGCCTTGTCTTTATGGTGCAGTGTGGATGGGGGACTTCAGCATGACCATGTCTCCTGATCTTGATCGGATGCAGAGGGTTGGGGGCCAGCCCCCCTATTGGGGGTACACCAGATTGTATAGAATATTAACAAACTTTTCACTGGTATATACATGGAGACAACTTAATCCCACTGTCAGAGCACATTCCTGTTATTCTGCCAGCCATGATACAATGTCCCGTATTGATTTTATTTTCATCTCCAGATTACTGATGCCAGTTTTGGCGGGGGTGGGATTTGCCCCTCGTATTCTGTCGGATCATGCCCCTTATTGGGCGGAGCTCCGACTGCTGGGGCAGTCCCCCCTCGCCTTTGGAAACTGAACCCCTACTGGCTGTCGGCCCTGGAGGACCATGGGGTTATAGTGGAGGAATTTAAACTTTTTTTTCACCACAACCAGAGTGCCTCGGCATTAGGGGCAGTGTGGGAGTCATTTAAACCTCACGCCCATATGATACTCACCAATAAGATAAACAGACTTAAACGGTCCGCTTCTGCGGTACTACAGGCCTCCATGGACAAGCTCCATGAATTAGAGGGTGAAAACGCCCAACAGCCCTCTCCCGAAATCCTACTGAGAGTTAAGACACAGGCCCATGCGGTCTCCCAAATGCATATAGCAAGGTCAAAACAACATCTTTCTTTGCTAAACAAAAACTCTTTGAACACGGTGAGCGTGCGGCAAGCTGCTGGCATATTTGGCCCATATGAATAATAGTTCCCCTGTGGTAGTGACACAGGGGGACTATTATGGACCAACATATTACTGACCCAAGCCAGGTGGCGGAAGAATTTAGGAAATTCTATAACTCCCTGTACACTTCCCAGACCACATGCAATGAGCAGGACACAAAAAACATTCTTAGTATTATCCCTATGCCTTGCCTCAGAGCAGCGCAGGTTGCACTTCTTGAGGCCCCTATCTCCACAAAAGATATCACTGTAGCAATGTCACAACTGGCCAAATCGAAGGCCCCCGGGCCCGATGGCCTCCCCCTAGAGTTTTACGACACCTATTCGGACTTACTGATCCCCAAGCTGAAGCTCCTCTATAAACACATCTTTGACACAGGCAACATCCCACCCTCAATGACTGAAGTTAGAATTGTGGTCATCCCGATGCCAGGCAAGGACCCTAACTACCCGGAATCCTATCGCCCTATTTCTCTACTACCGGTAGATGTCCAACTCCTGGCTACTCATCTTAATAAGGTTATCCTGTCCCTGGTGCACCCAGATTAAACAGGTTTCATGCCTGGCAAAAACACGGCCATAAATATTAGACGCCTGTTTATGAACCTACAGGCGACATACGAGAACTCGGGATCCAGGGTGGTGGGTTGGGTACAGTTATTATACAACTCCCCCAGGACCCAAATATTTGTTAACGGTTATCTGTCTGACCAATTCACCCTGGAAAGAGGAACCTGTCAGGGCTGCCCCCCTCTCCCCCCCTACTATACTCCCTGGCAGCCGAACCGCTAGCCATAGCGATACGTATCAACCCTAATATCACAGTATTGCGGATTAATAATAGGGAGGAGAAAATCGGGACGTACGTGGATGACACTGTTTTATACCTGGCTGACCCGGGCCCATCCTTACAGAATGCCCTACAGACCATAGAGGAAGTTGGAAGATATTCAGGCCTATGCATAAATTGGTCCAAATCTCAAATTTACCCATAGACTGATTTCCCTCCCCCTTGCAAACTCCCTCTCTCCCTTTATCTAAAGTATCTTCCCTTAAATACCTTGGGGTGGTGGTCACTAGGCTTCTCACAGACTTTTACCACCTTAATTTAGGACCTCTAATAGCCCTAGTCAAACATAAAACACAAATATGGTCTAAATTGCCCCTGGTAGTCATGGGACGAATAAATATATTAAAAATTATACTTCTTCTGAAGATTCTGTACATGCTGTGGCACGCTCCCCTCTATGTTCCCCTCAAATTCTTTAAAGTATTGGAATCCATATTAAGCTAATTTGTCTGAGGGCATGGGAGACACAAACTGTCCTGGTTAACCCTAAAAAATCCCACCTCCCTGGGGGGCGTGGCAGTCCCCGATTTCTGAGACTGCTATATTGCCTCCCAAATGTCCCATTTCTACCATCTCACTAAATCCGAAAGCTTAAGATACCACTCTCTGGTGTGCCACCCCCCTGAACACCCTGCCAACACCCCACTGCAGGTATTAATGAAGGGATGGTTGCACACCACCGTAGAATTTGCTCTATTGCCCTTCGCAAAATGAGCACCCAATTAGTTCATTCATACACACCACTTTGGTACAACACCTCCCTATCAGAAATCATGACAATTCTAGCCCCTATATCTGTCTATATACACCATGTTATGACAGTGGATGGTCCTAAAACATTCCAACTTCGAAGGGGGAATTCTCTTTACGAAATCAATTTCTTTTCCGCTATTTACAGCTCTGCCACGTCCTACAGGCCCAATTCCCGACCTCCCCTCTGCAACTGGACACTTCTCCGATCCTGACTACTGTCTTCGGAGGCCTGCAAGTTGATCTTGACAATATACTCAACGCTACGACTCCCACAGGAAACTAAAATTGCCAAAGGAGCTAAAACAAAATGGGAAACTGAGCTGGGAGAGATAGAAGATGATGACTGTTAGGAGATTCTAAATGGTGTCAAAGCGGTATCCCCTAAGGTTTCAGATAGGCTCAACTTTACATAACACATCAAACGTACCTTACCCCTGTGAGGCTTGCTCGGTTCCAACTGACTCACAGCCCACTATGCCCACTGTGCAATTCCACAGTGGGCACTTTTTTTCACATGATATGGTCGTGTCCAAATATACAGCTATACTGGATGCAGATTGTCTGTTTCCTACATGACATAATGGGATCACCGGCCTCTCTTGACCCAAAGCTGTGTTTACTTGGCTTGCACCCAGACCCAGTGATTGACAAATGTATGATTATTTTTCTTAATGAAACATTGTTCCTGGCTAGGAAGACGATCGCCCGGTGTTGGATGAGGGCTCAGCCCCCCCACTATCCAGGACTGGAAACGGGAAGTTAATGCCACCCTACCATATAAAAAAATAATATATAAGAATAGAGGTTGTCCCCTCAAATTCTCTAAGATTTGGGACAGATGGCTAGACTTGTGATTGATGTGCTTCACTTGTGACCCACGCTCCCGCTTGGGCCACGAGATTGTGGATATCAAATGCTCGTGCCTATGTTCTGTGGATGTGACCCTATTGTACATATATTCCACTTGGTTTGCTCACTTATTGTACATCTATTATGTTTCACTGAAGATGTGATGCTATGTCAAAATGCCATGAATGATCTGGACTTATTTTTTTTGTATCCAATGCTTTATTGACATGTACCTGATGCTTTAATAGCAATAAAGTTGTTTTTTTACAATTTAAAAATAAAAAAATATATGCATTGTCACTGTACTAACGACACTGGCCAGGAAGGAGTTAAACATGTAGGGCGATCAAAGGGTTAAATGTGTGCCTAGCCAGTGTTTTGGTGTACACTGTGTGCTGTTTTTTACTAGGGGAAGAAATGGATTCTAGTCCCTGCTTTGCAGGAGCACAGAATCCATCCCTTTACCCCTGTCAGAACGGCAATCTGCCTTGTTTACATAGGCAGATTGACGTTCTGTGTTCGTTACTGACAATCGGTGGGTGCTGGAGAATGAGCCCGGCACTCACAGATCAGCTTCTACTGTGAATATTCACAGCAAAAGTGGTGCGCAAGCGGCGCACTCGCACTCCCTGCGAGCGGGAATGCCAAATCCTGTATATATACATGATCCAGCACTCAGCTGCTGCCCCGTAGCAGTGAAACTGCTATAGGGCGGTTAGCAAGTAGTTAAAGAAAGACTTTAGTTCCACTTTAAACATTGGGGTGCTCATTTTAATTAAAGTATCCTGATATGTAATGTCAAACTCCAGGCAGATATCAAAAGAATGAATGCAGTCATACAATTATTAAAAAATGTTAAATATTTTGTAATGATTTTAAGCTGCTGTGGTTTTTTTGCCATCTGTGTCTCATAAGGGAGACTTCCCTTCACTAAGTGTCCTGAAGACTCCGCAAGAAGTGAGAGTTGATATCTTTCCAATGTGAGCGATATGCTCTTTTAGACAGTTGCCATTGTCTATTCCTCTTCTGCTAGCAACTCCAAATTTTGGATTCACCTTTACTTTCCATCCTTATGACATTGGTCATCAGGACAATTAGAAAGAGTGAATCTACCTAACGGAGACACAGACAACAATAAAAACCTGACAGAGGTTCCAATACTTCATCACCCTGTCCAAATCTAAAAAAGTCTTGCCTTTAGCTATACCTTAATAACTATATTTAACATGATTTCAGCACCTTTATGCATTGTACAGCAGCACACAAGCAGAGGGCAGGAAAGTACCTGGGGCCAATCAGGTGTCCTTTCAAATTTGTTGAAAAGGAATATGCTGAGAAGAGCAGAGAGTAGAGAGATGATCTTGTCAGTCTTTTGCTGCTCTTTTATTGTCCATTTGTGTCTTCAAAATAAACAAAAATGAATGTAAAAGTACAACAAAATCAGATAATTTACATTCTTACTTGCAGTGTTTTCCTGTCCATTGTTTTATAATAACTTATGTCAATAATTTGAACTTATGGATGCTTCAAGTCAGTTCGCTAGCACAGCCCTTTCCTCTTCATGGGAGTGCCTAATTACTCTTTGTGCTGGCCACACTATTCTTCACCTCTCTATGTAATCTTATTGTAGATGCCAAAGTAGGAGCAAAGAGGAATATTATAGAGCAGCTTTATCAACCTTTTTGCACCAGAAGAACCCTTGAAATAATGTTCACATATCAGGGAACCCCAGCTAAAAATGAATACATTGGCAGGTCACAATATATTCTCATCATCGGTAAATTGTAGATATAATGAATTAAGAAAATAAGGAATGCAGCGTTCCTAGAGTATTTGACACCAAACGCAGATCTTTTTTTGGGCCCTCTTGCTTTGGTGGTAAGTGGGAGGAAGACTACCCCCTTACATTGTTGCAATTTGGAAGAATGCCACTTTTATAGACAGCTAAATGTTCATTTGTGTCAGTTGTTACTTATGTGAGAGAAAATATAGGAAAGCCACTGTCTCTGCCCATTGACATTGCTCCCCATAATTATTCAGGCACTTTCAGGTGGCAATTCCATCCATTGCGTATTGCTCAAGGAACCCCTAGCAATCTATGCAGAACAATGAGGTTCCACAGAACCCTGGCTGAAAAAAGGCTGTTATAGTCTGTTGAGACTGCTGACATCACATCCAAGATGGCGCGTGCCCAGCAACAGACCTCAGGCTTTTTGGCATACATCCCTACATTTTAGGATGGGAAAGAAGGACATCTAATATCAAAACATATGTGGGCAAAGGATTCACCTCCACCACGTCCCAATTGCATGGATAATAAATACACAAAAAAATGATTGGTTAAACTCACAAGTATTTTTTTTACCACTACTATTTCTTTATGCTGTCTTTTAAAATGTACAAATACAACAATTTTGAAACCTAGATGAAAGGTTTAGCACCGTAAAACACTTTTTGATAGACAAATAGATACATGTTGCATTTTTATACAGAAATATACATCAGACCAAATGAGGGAAAAATAAGGACAGAGGGAATGTGTTCCAAAAGAGGGACAGTCCCTCCAAATCAGAGACAGTTGAGAGCTTTGCTTTTGGATGTCTACATAAGGGAGGCTTTTTCAGGTAAAACATAATATGTATATATATCTTAAATACAAATATAATGTTATGGAAAGATTTTTGATGAAATAATGTTGCTATATGGTGGTGTTGTGTTAATCTCAGAATTGGGTGAACAGAAATATACTTTTTTTGTCAGGTAAGACAGCTTCTTATATATGTTTTTCATCCATGTACTTAGCTATTTGCCCATACAGCTTTAAAGTGGTTCAAATGGCTAAAGGTTTTTTACAGTCATGCATAGAATGCATGACAGTAAATAACCTTCTATGTGCAGCTCCCCCTTAGCCTCTACAAATACTTGAGCCCAATCTCGATCCAGCGATGTGCACAAGACCGGTGCCTCCTCATTCAGAGTTCAGAGACAGCAGCGGGAGCCATTGGCATGTAGCCATTACCTACATAACAATGATCTCCAGCTAACACCAGCAAGTATTTAAATGTAGTTTTACCTGTAAAATAGCTATAAACTTTATAAATCCTACTACAGCAGCACAGTTTCTCTTTATGAAGGGGCAACTCAGACTCTAATTGTGTTGTGGTGGTATATCGTTGTAATAAAGTAGTTTTTA
>BLSH010185965.1:236375-251644 GCA_018402905.1 Glandirana rugosa
TCCAACAGTCTTGTTCGGCCTAACTAGCACATATGAAACCTGGTGTAAATTTACCAGGCCTCCAGACCACCCTTTGTGGGCATGGTCTTGAGGTTCCCCTTGTGTAGAAAGTTAGTTTGTTAATGCTAGCTAGCCCCAATGGACTACATCTCCCAGTCCATCCGCACACTGCCTATGACACCAGGTCCCAGTCTCTTCCTGCACCTCTTCCAGACTGTCTTCCTCCCAATCTGGTTTGTGTATCTCCACTTCCCTGGGCTGTGTCACTCACCGACACCTGCTACTTGTAGTTCCTCCTGGAGATCTCTCTGTTCTCTCTCCTACTGTCCTCTTCCGCTCACCCTTGTGCCTCTCCACCAGGATCTCACTCTCTCCTCCTGGCTGCACCCGAGCTCTTCCAGGCCGAGGTCACCCCCCCCCCCCAGACTAGGGGCTCCCTCAGGGCCCCCCTGACAGCCTCCACACTACACCATCTCCGTCACTTCCATCACTTCCACCCGAACTCTCCTTCCACCACTGGGCAGACCACAGAATTTCAGGAGGCCTGCCCCCTGCCAATCCAGTTTGGAGACTGGTCAGGGCTCCTTAACATACATCAGAAAGCCCCACCTCTTCTTCTCATCCCCTTTTCCAGAACTTTCTGAAGAAGAGGGAAGGGGTAACCAAGGACTGTTGCTTCCTGCAGTCTCCAGTCCTCCCTGGGCCACTCACCTGCCCAGAATCAAAACAATCAAGCCTGACTCCAGTCAGGCCTGACCAAATTTACCTACTCTCAAAAAAATCTATTTCTAAGCACCTACCCATGGGCAGTACATATACAAGGCATTGAAGTCATAGATATTACAAGTCAATACATACTACTTTCAGTTTGCAAAATATAATTAATATTAAACAAGCCAAGCAAAAAATATATAAGTACAAGAGGATGCCACCAAACCACCGAAGACCCACCAACAAGGCCTCAATTTCCTATGTCGCCATGTGCTTGTTGCTGTTTAGGCCAGTTTAGGTTGGGGCAGTTGTCGTTTGTATGGTTATTTGGTGGGGGAACACTGGACACCTTTACTACCATTGCGCTATTTACTGGGTGTCCAGTGCACCCATGTGTCTTTAAGGAGGAGTGGACTTCCTCCAAGCAAATCTGCCCTCAATCTATCCATTACTATATATGTGCTCCTACTATGGATGCTTTCAAAATGTATAGAGCTAGGACTGTAGATAAGACTGGGGTGCCTTGTTGTGGCCTCTGCAGCTTACACATGTATTTGCAAATGTGTGCAAACGAAACCCCTGTTTTTAACGTGAACTGTTAGACAGGACAATTCGGTTTGTTGCAGGCTGATTGGTAAGTTAAGCTGGGAATTTTTCTTTGTTTTTGTTTGACTCCTGGGTGCCTACTACATATAAATAAGCATGCAAGGTCCACTTGGATAGGGCACTCACAGGTCTTTCACAGAAGAATATGTCTGCAATTGATATCTTTTATTATTGATGTTTTGGCGAGTCACATACCTGTATATACATAAAACATTGATAAGTCACAGCTGCTAACAAAACAATGTCCTTTAACATACTCTTTTGTTTTCAGCGTTAATTGCAGTGTGATATCTATGAAGTTGCAGTTGCATAATCTCTATCAATTAACATTTAGACATCTTGGAGTATTATTCTTTACCAAATTTTGACCCAATACCTTTGCTGACATAATTATGTGACAATACAATATTTCCTGCAATTACTGAATGACAGTGACTTCCTCTGTGGTCTGCACATGTCTTGCACGTATAATGGTGGGGCAATGAGGACGCTGAGGAAACAGTTGATGGTCTGTCTGTGAACTTAAGTCTGTTAATCACTCTTGGATCTCTTGGATACATGCAAAATTCTACACCAATGGGTTGTCATATAAGTAGGCACCACAAAATGATGTTGTCTTAAAATTAAGGTAAACTAGAATCCATATTGGATCAAATGTGGTATGGAATGTCATACCCTGGCAATCTACATCAAATTGAATATAAAACTGCTACACAGTTTTCTAAACACTGAAAAAAAATATTCAAGTATGGTCCTGCTTGTAAACATGACAGCCTGTGTGGGAGATTGAGTTTCTGACTCAGAAGCTTGACAGCCCATGACCAGCATAGTCAGATAAATACTTTTTTCTACTTGTGATCTGAAAATACATACATAGGGAACGGTTTTGTGTTAGAACTTTATGGATAATACTCAACATCACATGTTTGTCAGGCAATAGGAGTAAACAAATAGTCTTGTGGGTATACACTGATTTATTTTATTAAAAGTCTGCATGGGAGACTGAGTCTCTGATTGTCCAACCACTTAATGACCGCCCACCGTCATGTGACGGCGGGAGTCTGGCTCAATTGTGCAAATCAGCGTCACCTGACGGAGGCTGCAAGAGCGAGTGTTGTGGCCTCACTGTGTAGTGGCGGAGCCAATCAGCGGTGGGGTGGACTCGATGTCCGCCAGCCACCCGCGATCGCTCTCCCGCAGTGACAGAACAGGGATCCTTGTATGTATACAACGGATCTCCATTCTGACAGGGGAGAAGGAGCGTGATTGCATGTTCCCTGTATGTGGGAACAGCGATCACTCGCCTCCCCCAGTCAGCACAGCCCCCATACAGTTAGTAACAAATCTCAGGGAACACACTTAACCCTTTGATCGCCCCCTAGTGTTAACCCCTTCCCTGCCAGTGACATTTATACAGTAATCAGTGCATTTTCATAGCACTGATCGCTGTATAAATGTCAATGGTCCCAAAAAAGTGTCAAACTTATCCGCTGCAATGTCGCAGTCCCGCTAAAAACCACAGATCACCACCATTACTAGTAAAAAAAACATAATAAATAAATAAAAACGCCATAAATTAATTCTCATCGTTTGTAAATGCGGCAACTTTTGCACAAACCAATCAATATACGCTGATTGCGATTTTTTTTTTATTACCAAAAATATGAGGAAGAATATATATAGGCCTAAACTGATGAATAAATTTTTTTTTTTTTATATTTTTTTTTTGGATATGTATTATATGTAGTATTATATGTATTATATGTAGTATTTTCAAAATTGTCGCTCATTTTTTGTTTATAGCGGTGACCAGAAGTGACGCAGAGGTGATCTAATACCACCAAAAGAAAGCTCTATTTGTGGGGAAAAAAAGACATCAATTTCGTTTGGATACGACGTTGACGACCGTGCAATTTTTAGTTAAAGCGATGCAGTGCCGAATCGCAAAAAGTGCTCTGGTCAGGAAGGGGGTAAATCCTTCCGGGGTTGAAGTGGTTAAGACACTTAAAGGGTAACTCCACTTTCGCGGTAAAAAAAAAAAAAAGCAAATAAAAAAATAATAATTTATTGTATACAAGTCATATCCTAATTGAATTCTATTAAAAATTACTATTCCTTTTCAATCTGCAGTGCTGTAATTTTCTGTAAAATGCAATGCAATATGGCTACCTGAAGTTGTTCTGTACAAAGAATGTGTACAGAACACTTCCCCAGAAACATAATTTCCTGCCGGTGTGATTGGCTAACTGAAGTCTACACTAAGTTACAAGTTAGATTTCAGGCATCCCTTAGAACAAAGGTTTCATTTTTGGTGAGATACTCCCAACTTGTCTACAGTGACTACCTCCCCCTCCCCCGAAGCTTCGGGGGGAGCAGTTGGTGACTGTGGAACATATAAATGTGGTAACTGCAAATGCTGCCCCTGGATTAATGAAAGGTCTCATTATCCCTTGCCCAGGGGAGGCACTTTCAAGCCATGTATGCGTACCACCTGCCTTATGGAGGGGGTGGTATACATGGCCAACAGAAAAACGAAAAGAACTTTAGCCAAACGCATCGGGGACCATCTATATTATATTAATGCAGGGTTATTATATACCGCCAATTGGCAAGCACGTTGGCTTGTGTCATAGCTACGATCCTATGGTGATTTCCTTGGCCCATGTCCCCCCAAACCCACGAGGGGGGTGATGTGGACAAGCAGATATTACAACTAGAAGCAAAATGGATCTATAACCAGAGGGCCACTGAGCCCCCTGGTTTGAACACCTCCCTTTCATTCAAACCATTTTTGTGAATTAGAAACCTATATATTGGCTTTGGAGTCCTGAATGCGCTTAGGACTACTTAACACTAGATGGTGCTAGTTGGTAATATGGGCTATATTTCTCTTAAGCAAAATGTCCTTCTTTTCTATGTGAAGTATTGATGTACTGTGATGTGTTTTTATTTTGTTGTTAATACTGTAATTTGCTCTCCATGTTTGGGAATAGTCTGTGATCCCTCTGGGGGTTGCCTGATGGGATGGACACTCGGGCGCCCGGGGGTGTGTGGGGAGGATACCTCATTTTTTTCCTTCCCTCCCTCCCGCCCGTCCGTCCTGGTGGGAGGGGCCGATGACGCATGTGCGGTCCGCCCGCTTCCTGGCTGGAGTAGGATTGCCACCTCATCCCTTTAAAACTGAACACATAATAATTACACAGGTTCTGTGGCTTATTAACCACTTTAGCCCTGGAAGGATTTCCCACTGTAGGACCAGAGCACGTTTTGCGATTCAGCACTGCGTCGGTTTAACTGGCAATTGCGCGGTTGTGCGACGTTGTACCCAAACTAGATTTGCATCCTTTTTTTCCCACAAATAGAGCTTTCTATTGGTGGTATTTGATCACCTCTGTGTCATTTCTGATCGCCGCTATAAACAAAAAGAGCGTCACTTTTTGCTAAAATACAAATCCAAAAAAACAATATATAAAAAACTAATTTATTCATTGGTTTTGGCCGATTTATATTCTTCCTCATATTTTTGGTAAAAAAAATCGCAATCAGCTTTTATTGATTGATTTGCGCAAAAGTTGCAGCGTTTATAAACCATAAGAATTCATTTCTGGTGTTTTTACAATTTTTTTTTTTTTACTGGTAATGGCGGCAATCTGCGATTTTTATCAGGACAGCGATACTGGGGCGGGCAGTGTTGATTTTAAAAGCTTGTTTTAAATAAATGTTTTAAACAAAACAATATCACACAAAGGAAAGTCCTCTCTCTTTTTGTACCCACCCGATCGGGAGGGTCTCTCTCCGTATGACTAGTTTTAAAAAGTCACCAGCAACATAGCTGACAGCACACAGAAAAGGTGGAGACCCCCACAGGAGGAACAAGGAATCACCCATACAAAGAAACCTTTATGTGCAAGGTTGCTAGCACACCTCAGGTGAGGGACGAGCACACACTTAAGGATCAGTCACAACTACAATCACTGCAGATGTATTACCCAGCGCACCAATATGTATCACCCTTAAGAGATTTTTAAATTCACCCATCTGACAGAACTTTTATGGACTATTATTTGTATAAATGTATTAAGTGTATCATCACCGGCATCATCTGCCAACTTTTACTTTAACTGTCACCAATCATTAAGTGCTAATCACTGTTTTTTTATATGTCACAAACTTACCTGAAAATTTTGGTTTGGTATATATGTATGTAAGCCACTACGGCTTTATATTTTAATCACTAGTATGCACGAATAAGAAATGCTTTGATCATAAACTCATTCATCACTGACACTATTGCACCTAACACAAATAATACCAATTGTACTACACAGATAGCGCGGCACAAAACACTCTTACCACAATCATACCTAAATAGTCTTGGATAACTATTGAAGTGCCAGCAGCTGTCTACACTCAACAAACATTTCTGTCCACAATCAGAAGGAAAACCTGTTTATCAAGTGGCAGCGCAGAGGTACTCCCTCACTCCTTTAAACACATTGGGGCGGACATGTCTGACATTTTTGACACTTTATTGGGACCAATGACATTTATAGAGTGAAATTTAAATGTCCACTGATTACTGTATAAATGTCATTGGCAGTGAAGGGGTTAACCTGGGGGGGTGCTCTAGGGGTTAACTGTGTTCCCTAGGTGTGTTCTAACTGTGAGGGGACTGGGCTGTCAGGAGCATGAGAGATCTAACTGATCCCAGTGACAGGGTCAGTAGATCTCTGTCATGCTGCCTGAGTTTACATCGGTGGTTCCCCATTTTTCAGCTGTGGCCAGCAATCGGTGGTGGAGATCGGGTCAGCCTGAGCCACGGGCACACTGCTGCAGAGTGCAGTGGGCATGAGAGCGTGCCTCTGGCGGTGTGCTCCTGCCCGCTAGCCACACATGTGCGAGCCGCCGTTTATAGACGGCGGTTTGCGAAACAGTGCCACTCTGCAGCAGTAAATGTACACGAGCCGGTTGGGAACCAGTTAAGGTGGTAATTAAACTCACTTGGTGCCTTATCTGCATTAAATTAGCCTCAGAACCTGTATAATTCATATGTGTTCGGGTTTAAAGGGATGAAATGGCAACCCTAGGCTGGAGTTTGGGTAGCCGACCTGCTTTGACAGCCCCATCATGGCACCCGGACTGGAGGTGACGTCCGGGGGCCGACTCGGCTCAGTCATTTCTGGTGGGACTGGGAATAAAACAGCGGCTGGCGCCACTGTCATCCCACGAGGAGATCCCGGCTGACCTATATACACAGAGGACGTGCAGAAAAGGTAAAATGCCTATTTAGCCCAAATTGAGAGACACTTGTTACTTAACCCTGCCTGCTCGCTCACGGATGCGAGAAATAATACCGTTGACAAAAAACTTATTACTTATGATATTTATGATATTATGATATTGTTTGACTGTTCCTTGTAGAGCCCTGTGTATTGCGGGGTCTTGCAGTACACCTGTGGAGCGGTCTTCTTGGGGCCAAACCAGGCTGCGCAGGTTGCCTGCTTTGCTGGAGGACTGCTTTATCTTGTGGGATATTGTCCCGGTCCAGTGTGCATCAGAGAGGGGCCCTTGGGTCTGACACTGAAATGATGTCTATGGTAATGTAACTATTTGTGAGCAGTATTTTTTGGCACAATATGTATATGATGATGGAGAAATAAGATAGTATGTTGTAATATAATATAATAACGGATTGTATTTCATTAGAACCAGGTGGCATGGAGTCGCTCTGAAGAAGCAGAGGAATACTGCGAAACGACATTTTCTATTTTTATATATAAATTCATTTTGAATGTCTCCTTACTGCTCACTGCACCACGACATCCCCGAAAATCCCTTTACGTCTGCGCCCCTTGCACTTGGAGGGGAGGTTATTGTATATTTTTTCGGTGAGATACTCCCAGTAGGAAATTACGTCTAAAGGCAGGGGTAGGCAACCTGCGGCCCTCCAGCTGTTGTAGAACTACATTTTCCATGAGGCATTGCAAGGTTGATGGGTACAATTACTCCCAGAGGCATGATGGGACTTGTAGTTTTGCAACAGCTTGAGGGCTGCAGGTTCCCTACCCCTGTCTAAAGGGATGCAGACCCTGCAATTTTCCTCATTAGAGCCCTGCAGGTGCAGGAGCTGATTGACAATTATGAAACCACTCCCATTAGATTCACTTTCCACGTGGACACAGACAAACACACAGGGATTTCTTCAGCATAACAAATGGTAAGACTCTGCACCAACGTTTTGTAAAATCCTTGTAATGTACATAGATCATTTAGAAGGGAATGTTTTTTTCTCAAAAAAAGTGAAAAGTGAAGTTACTCTTTAAGCAGGGTAAATGCTTATTGTTTTTTTTTTTTTTGTTCAACCAACGGTGATAATACAGACAGGATTCGTCACAGCTGGGTGAATGTCACATTTGTCCAACAAATTATGTGTAAATATATTAATTAAATAAGGGTTTTGGAGTTCCCCAGGGGATAGGTATTAAATTTATACACCATCTCCCTGTGTTTAGTACAAATTGTTTAAGAGATTTTGAAATATTGGGATTTTGAGGTGCCATGTAATAAAGTAGTAATCAATTTTTATTAAAAATATAACTTTTTATTTTGTACAAAGCAAACATCCAAAGAACAAAAGGACAAATCATATGAATTAAAAACTTTTCACCAGTACATCACATAACAATTCGGGTGTATGCTCTACATGTTTCGCCTTACAAATTCGGCTTCTTCAGGAGCCTTGTTACACCGATTTGTTTTTGTTTGTAACTAAAACAGAAAAGATCATCAGAAATACTGGGCACATTGTCCAATGTGTAAATAGACCCCTAAATAAAAGTGTAAATCCAATCTCTTTTTTTTTTAGTTTTAGATGTGTGGTTTAGAACCCCTGTTGGGTTTTCATTGACATCTAGGGCTCCATTAGAAAGACTTTCCCTCACGGCAATAAAAAGTTGTTAAGGGTTCTAGATTACCCTGCTCTTCTAAAATGCATTTCTTCTGTTTATAATTCTGGTGAAACATTGTCATTTGCCCAGAAAGTGAGTGGAAATATCTCTAAGGAAGCCCAGCATAGCAGTAACTATAAACCCCGGTTGGGACCCCAGCTCTTCCCAACACTATCCAAAAAAAATGTTTTACCTTGACATGCACTCTTGAAGTCTGACAAACCCTTCAGAAAACTTAAAGCAGATCGAGAGCGGGCTCTAATTACCCACATCTTCATGACGACGAAACAAATGATGGCGCGGTCATGGAAATCACCACTCCTTAGCTTTGGAGAGGTCAAAAACAGGATCCACAGTATGCCCATAAACGAAAGGCTGACGGCGATCCTAGAAGATAAAATGGATAAATTAAAGCAGACATGGCAAACCTGGATCAACTGCTTTCCGCCTTCTCAGATAGCTTCCCATTTTTTGGAACTTTAAGGGTTCCTCTTAATCTGGTTTGAAAACCCCTGGGGTACCCACTACTCCTTTTCCCCTTCTGCTTCCTCCTCTTCTTCTTTTTCTTCTTCTATGCTTGGCCTCCACCAACTTCTCACCCTACTTTCCTGAGCTCTGATAGACTCTACCTGATCAGCGCAGGTCGTGGCCCCTTACCCATAAACCCCCTAAATTTTTCCCCACCTCGCCCCCTTTTTTTTTCTTTTTTCTTTCCCCCCCCTTGGGCCAGGCCCTTCGCATTCATACGTTAACAGTGCTACATTTAGCAGACCATACGATATTGCTCTGATTGTCAGGGTGTTGTCTTCATAATATATGCCGTGATGCAACGATCTGTCTGCTTCGGATGATTAGTCTGATTCTCCCACTCGATCAGATGCAAACCTTCTTTACCCCATGCCTTACTACAGTATGCGAGAACTGCCGCAGCTGCTATTTATTGGGGGAACGTTAAAGTTTCCGAAGTGCATGTATATTCCATGACTATATGAAGATTTGACATCTTTTGTATGTGTTTTGCTGTATTGAACACTTTTTCCTTTCTCTCTTGTTATATTGAAAATTTTTAATAAAAAGAAAAAAGAAAACTTAAAGCAGATCTTCAGTCTCTTCTATCACTTGTTCCCATCCCTGTTGCACAGTCTTCCTGGTTTCTCACTTAGGCGACAATAACGTAGCCCCCCACCCAAAGCCTCCTGAGAGATGAACATCCCAGAAGACCTTGGGGCAATATTCAATGTACTGCACATGTGCCAGGTGACCTCTGCGGCGTAGTTGGCTGCAAGAGTCATAAAGTTACAGCAGGGCTCCTAATGACATCAGATGAAAAGATGGTGGCACGGGACCAAGAGTGCTCAGCCAGAGTAGCAGCTTACACTAGGCAATGTTCACTGGGCAACTGCCTAAGTTTTTTTGTGAACAACTCAGTGGACAAAGTAAGAAGGTAAAAATAAAAAAAGTAAAGGAGGAGTGAAATTGTTATCACTGTGAGGTCAAAATGAAAACATATTGATGCAGAATGACATTTTATTTTTCTGTTCTTTGAAAAAAAGAACTTACAAAGCAGTAAGCATTTATTTGCAATGAATTGTATGTGTTGCTGATAGGCAGTAACATTAACCAAACCAACATTAAAAAAAGAAATACTGTATTTTTTTCACTTTAGCATGAACATTGAGAGATATGCATAAATGGGATATGTAAAACATTTGTATAAAAACCATAGATCACAATCAATAAGTTTTGCTCAACTGCAAGAAATAGTGTCTTTAGGTTAACCTTAAAAAAATCAGGTTAAAGTGTCACTACACTCACATCATAAAAACTATCAATAAATGGTATATTACATTCTGTTCATACTCACTCAGTCACTATACCATTCATTTTCTGTATTCTGCAAAAACCTGGTTGATCCTGCTGCTCTCTATCTCCACCTTCTGTTCATGTCCCCAATTCAGCTAGGGATTTTGCAGCTGTGGTGGCAACTCTGCACATGCTCAGTTTTCAGTGAGTTTCTATGCTGAGAATTTCCTCCCAATCACATCTGAGCAGCCAATGTGGCTATAGAGTCACACATATGGGTGTATACACAGTAGTAAATGACAGCCCACTCCCTCCCTTCTCCTCCATGCCCACTAACCAGCTAAACACAATGGGGTGGTATATTACATGCAGATTAATGAAGGAATCACCTCCCTCTTATTCTAAGACACAGGCTTGGGGGGCATGACACAGACTGTGACTGGCAGAATTCCGCCAACACCATATTATTTCCACAAATAGTAAATATTTGATTTCAAATACATATGTGTATGTCAATTCAAAACAGTTTATTGATATTATTTATTTTTACTCTGTATTTCAAAGGCTGTGCTTTTTTTTGATCATGTGACCAGCAGCAGAGGACAAGAAGCTCCTAATGCTTAAGTATCCAATGGCCCCCTTAGGGGTGGCTGGTTGTAGTGGTTCACCTGCTCACAACTGCCCTCATTCACACTCCTCGCTTGCATCCTGGGTCATCAAACAGGCTGACTTCTTTGTTTATTTTTTGTTTTGTTTTTTTTTAGGGGTTTAAACTTGAATGGGGTAGGGGATAATTATGGGATGCCTGATGAGCAACAGGTCTTTACATGGAAAAATAATTGACCTGTGTCAACACAGAGTGCCACTGTGGACCCAGAATATTAGTATCATTTTCCACGTCCCGAGACAAGATTGTAGGGGAAATTAATATTCGAAGAACATGGACTTTATAGGCACAGTCATACAAAAATAATTGTTTAACCACTTCAATACCAGGCACTTATCCCCCTTCCCGCCCAGGCCAATTTTCAGCTTTCAGCGCTGTCACATTTTGACATGCTACACTGTACCCAAATTAAATTTTTATCATTTTGTTCCCACCAATAGTGCTTTCTTTTGGTGGTATTTGATCACCTCTGCGTTTTTTATTTTTTTGTGCTACAAATAAAAAAAGACCGAAAATTTGGAAAAAAAAAAGTTTTTCTCTGTTTCTGTCACAAAACTTTGTAAATAAGTACGTTTTCTCCATCACTGATGGGCACTGATGAGGCTACACTGACGAGCGCAGATGAGGCAGTACTGATTGGCACTGATGAGGCGGCAAGGACGGGCACTGATAATGAGGCACTTATATGCAGCACTGATGGGCACTGATAGGTGGCACTGATATGCAGCACTGACGGGCACTGGTAAGCAGAACTAATGAGCACTCATAGGTAGCACTGATGGGCACTGATAGGTGGCACTGATAGGTGGTACTGATAGGTGGCACTGGTGGGCACTGATAGGTGGCACTGATAGGCAGCACTGATTCCCTGGTGGTCTAGGGTGGCATCTGTAATTGGCACTGAGTACCATCTATGCTGGGCATTGTGCCCCTTACCTGGTGGTCTAGAGTGGGCTCCATAATGGTGGCCCTGATCGGCTTCCTGGTGGTCCTGGTCGGCTCCCTGGTGGTCCCTGGGCAGGCTCCCTGGTGGTCCAGTATGGTGACCGAGGGGGGCTGCACTGATAAACAATCAGCGCAGACCCCCCTCTCAGGAGAGCCACTATTCGGCTCTCCACTACTCGCGTCTTCAGACGTGAGTAAAGGAAAAGTCGATAAACGGCTCTTCCTGTTTACACTGTGATCTGCCGTGATAGATCCGGTGGAAGCTCATTACCGAGGTTGGTAAAGCGGTTGGTCAGACTGACCCACACACCACCGATCGTGGGTTATCCTGATGACGTCGTATGACGTCCAGTCGGGATAACGGAACACCCACCCGGACGTCATTTGTCTATACGCCGGGCAGGAAGTAGTTAAAAATGTATTATTCCTCATTAAAAAAAGACATCTTTGTCAAACATGACATGGTGATCACACATAAGAAGAAAAAGTCCTCATAGATAAAGTACAACTGTCACTCATACAAAGGAAAACAATATAGCATTACAGAACAATGTAACCCAATCTTCTGGTCAGATATGGTCCAAAGATGCGTTCAAGTAGTTCCAGTGTAGTGGCAGACATCATCCAGTTGCTCTACATGTTGCGCGTGAGACACTTCCTCAAGAGCAGAGCACAAATCAATATGTATGATGACCAGGATAAAAATCAACAATGACGGCAGAACTAAGATGGAAAAGAGACACACCAGAGAATAATCCCTCAAAAGAATACTTGCCAATAGTCCCTATTTTCCTGGGACATTCCCGGGATTCAGACCTTTTTCCCGCCCTTAATGATTCCTGGGAAATGTCCCGAGAAATTTGTTTTATCCGCCTCTTAATTCTTCATTGCTGCGCGAGCTCTGACCCTCTTCATAATGGTGTTGGAGGACACAGGGACCACCACCCCCCATGGGGACACAGGGTTCACTACCCCCTGGGGACACAGGGACCACCACCCCCCCCCCCCGGGAACACAGGGACCACCAGCCCCCCTGGAGACACAGGGACCACCCTCCCCCCGGGGACACAAGGACCGCCATCCCCCTGGGGACACAGAGACCACCATCCCCCCTGGAGACACAGGGACCACCACCCCCCGGGGGCACAGGGACCATCATCCCCCCCTGGGGACACAGGGACCACCACCTCCCCAAGGACACCGCTGCAAATCACCAAGACAGAAGCATGGACTAGCTGCATCTGTGGTGACAAAGTGACAAAAACTGCATCTGGTGGAAGGTGATGTGACAAGCTGCATCTTCTGGCAGGCGACGCGGCACGTGACAAGCTGCAAACCTTTGCCAGGCGACATGGCAAGTGACAAGCTGCATCTGGTGGCAGGCGACGTGGCAAATGACAAGCTGCATCTTCTGGCAGGCGACGTGTCAAGTGACATGGCAAGTAACAAGCTGCATCTTCTGGCAGGTGACGTGTCAAGTGACAAGCTGCATCTGGTGGCAGACGAAGTGGCAAGTGACAAGCTGCATCTGGTGGCAGGCAACGTGGCAAGTGGCAAGCTGCATTTTCTGGCAGGTGACATGGCAAGTGACAAGCTGCATCTGGTGGCAAGCGACGTGGCAAGTGACAAGCTGCATCTGGTGGCAGGCGACATGGCAAGTGACACACTCGGGGCTCCCACTAATTCTGCATTATGGTGAGTTGAACGATTTCATTTTATATTACAATGTAATAATGGAAATAATGCGTTTCAATCTTCCTGACACCATACCAACCATGGCACGGGATAATTGAAGTGCTAACACCAGGTGATTGGAGTATCTTTATCTGCTAATTGTTACACTTTCTGGAATACACATATTGTATTGTCTTGTAGTATCTGGGCCTGCTGTCCCTCCATCCCTCTCTTTCCTTCCTTCTCTCTCCTTCCCTCCCTATTTCTTTCTTTCTCCCTCCATCCATCGTACATCTCAGACGTGAATCACACCCCTTTAAGCCACACCCCCTTCAAGCCATGCCCACTGTTTAGCGTAAACCACGCCCATTTTCACCCACGCACCTCCACGTTTTGGCTGGACGGTAGTGTTGATGGTGGTGACGCAGTCTCCAGTATATCTCCCTTAGCTGATCATCAGCCATACCCACTACTGATTATAATTATGGAAGCTTCCTACCTTTGAAGTCACTGGTTGCTACATTTATTTGCCTCTTTGGAGCTTGTATACTGCAGGCTCTCTCTGGTCAAGGTGTTGATCACATATCTAGCTGTTTACCATTATCCAATCTTTTGGGGAAGTATTCTCTTGTGCGTCTCTTTTCCATTTTAGTTCTGCCGTCATTGTTGATTTTTATCCTGGTAATCATACGTATTGATTTGTCCTCTGCTCCTGAGGAAGCGTCCCACGCGCATCATATAGCACAACTGGATGATGACTGGCACTACACTGGAACTACTTGAATGCATCTTTGGACCATATCTGACAAGCAGATTGGGTTACATTGTGCTGTAATGCTATATTGTTCTCCTTTGTATGAGTGGCAGTTGTACATTAGCTGTGAGGACTTTTTCTTCTTATGTGTGATCACCATGTCATGTTTGACAAAGATGTATTTTTTTAATACGGAATAATACGTTTATATATTTTTAAACAATTCTTTGTATGACTGTGCCTATAAAGTTCATGTTCTTCGAATATTGATTTCCCCTACAATAATGGGACTTCCATATACATCCAGTATATGCACTTCTCTTGAACCTCCAGCACAACACTTGCTTCTCCTTGTTCCTCTCTCATGCACAACACTTGTCCTGCACAGGTGAGGCCTGGAATTATTTATTTACCAAGCCTCCATATTGCCTTGTTCGGCCTAGCTAGCACATGTGAGACCTTGTGTAGAAAGTCAATTTGTTGGTGCTACCTAGCCACAATGGACTACAACTTCGAGCCCTTCAACTCACTGTCCATGACACCAGGTCCCAGTCTCTTCCTGCACCTCTTCCAGACTGTCTTCCTCCCAATCTGCTTGTGCATCTCCACTTCCCTGGGCTGTGTCACTCACTGTCCACTGGTGGACTTCTCCTGGAGACCTTCCTGCTGTCCTTTTGTTCTCCACCTTTTGCCTCTCTGCCAGGATCTCACTCCTCCTGGATGCACCCGAGCCCAGGGCCGATGCCCCCCCCCCCCCCAGACTGGGAGATCCCTCAGGCCTTGACAGCCTCATTACCTTGTCTCCATCTTCCTTTCACCCGAACTCTCCTGCCTCCCACTGGGCAGACCACAGTATTTAAGGAGGCCTGCCCCCTGCCAATCCAGGTTATGGATTGGTCAGGGCTCCTTAACATACATCAGAAAGGCTCACCTCCTATTCCCACCCCCTTTCTTCAGAACTTTTCTGAAAAAGGGGGGAGGAATAACTAAGGGGTGTTGCTTCCTGCAGTCTCCAATCCTCCCTGAGCCACTCCTGTGCCCAAAATCAAAGCAACCAGGCCTGACTCCTGATTAAATTTACCTACTCTAACACCAACAACCTGGCTGTGCAGGAATAGGGAAGACAGCTACCAGCAGCCTTTGGGGGGGGCCCCCCCCCCGT
>BLSH010185965.1:251654-262307 GCA_018402905.1 Glandirana rugosa
AAAAATAATTTCACCATGATTACATCGTGATGTGGG
Organism: Glandirana rugosa; assembly: GCA_018402905.1. NCBI lineage: Eukaryota > Metazoa > Chordata > Amphibia > Anura > Ranidae > Glandirana > Glandirana rugosa. The sequence goes on from BLSH010185965.1 coordinate 251,691, forward strand.
GGGGGGGGGGGGTTCCCGACGACCATCGACAGAATGGATAAGGTCGTGTCGGTCCAACAACCACAATCTCATCCATTTAAATTAGTCCTCAGTCCGGAACAACATAACTAAGACCCGTCCCCTCACCGAGTCCCTCCTACCCTCTGACGTCCTTTGTTGTGAAGAACCAATGAGGAGGGGAGAAGAAATCTTTTCAAAACCTTTTCCCTTACCTTATCCTCCACTCCGAAAGACTACATACAATTCCTGGGGGGGGGGGGGGGGGGGTAGTGCTACATTAGTACCACTTTAATAAAAATGTATAAGATTTTACTAAATTCAAACTTAATTCTTTAAAGTGTATTTGCAGTTTTGTTGACAAATTGAGATTACCACTACATTATATTTGTTACATGTTCTCAATGACATAGCATATTAATTAAAAAAAATGTTGCTGCTTAACATTTTTATGCTCTTTTATGCTCTTTTCTGCTAACTCCAAAACTGAAAAATCCCACTTAGTTCTCTTTGTTTGCAAAAATGCTGGGGAGCTGTGTTGCCATAATTAACCATGACTTTACTGTGCTATCAGATGTCATTATCAGTTGTAAACTAGGTTTGGACACCATGGGGGAATTTACTAACTCTGGAGCATACAAAAGTTGGTGCATCTCTGAATAGAAACCAATCAGTATCCAGGTTTTATTGTCAGAGCTTAATTGACCAAGCTGAACACAGTTAAACATTTAGAAGCCAGACTTCTCTATTTTATGTCAATAAGGAAAACTAAGGACAAGCTGACTTTGACATTGTCCAAAAATGCTTGCAGTCAGTCATAAGCCCTTCTCCTGAGCAGTAGGAGTGGGTCTGAGATGGAAGCCGAGGACATTGGGGAGGTCATGCCACCACGTCATTGCAGGAAGTCAAGTCAGTGATGAAAGGAAAGCAATAGTTACAAATGTAGAATCATAATGGCTTTTTATTTTCAGTGATTACATGGATCTGTTTATTGATTAAGTTAATTGTGTATACTGTATCAAAATCAAAGCTGCAATTATCTTTTTTTCTTTATAATGATGGTGTTTTCTGCTACATTACAGTAGCTTCCATGGTAGTACTTTAAAGCCAAACAGTGAGTGTAATTGAAAGACTTGCACAGCTGTCCTCCTAAAGCTTTGATGTTAAACTCACTTTAATTCCTAAAATGCCTTTCAGCTATTTGGAACAATGCAGACTTTTCATACTCGCTTTGCTATTATCAAAATTCTGTACATTATGTTCATTTAGCCTGGGTTATCAGTCGATCAAGTTCACGGTGCACCAGTGAAATAATTTATGGTTGTTTGCAAACAGTTTGATGCTTTAAATCATGTGGTTCATGTGATCTTGTTCTTTGCTGCCAGGCAAGTTCTTGTTATGGACTTTTAAGGGAGATTTCAGGTCATTTGCGCAAATGGAGGCAGGGAAGCAATCATTGATTGAGCAGTCTTCTGGAACTATAGCATTCTCTGTATCCTCCTGTACAATCCCAAGGCTGATGATGGAGTCAGAATTGGTTGAAGCCAGATGGTGTCTTAAACCATGGAGTGCACTAACTGAGTTACCTGCTAGTAATATGGTTATGAATCAAGCATACACAATGGCAGGCAGTTCTACATGTACAGTATCTTACAAAAGTGAGTACACCCCTCACATTTTTGTAAATATTTGATTCTATCTTTTCATGTGACAACACTGAAGAAATGACACTTTGTTACAATGCAAAGTAGTGAGCGTACAGCTTGTATAACAGTGTTAATTTGCTGTCCCCTCAAAATAACTCAACACACAGCCATTAATGTCTGAACCACTGGCAACAAAAGTGAGTACACCCCCAAGTGAAAATGTCCAAATTGGACCCAAGTAGCTATTTTCCCTCCCCAGTATCATGTTACTTGTTAGTGTTACAAGGTCTCAGGTGTGAATGAGGAGCAGGTGTGTTAAATTTGGTGTTATCGCTCTCACTCTCTAATATTGGTCACTGGAAGTTCAATGTGGCACCTCATGGAAAAGAACTCTCTGAGGATCTGAAAAAAAGAATTGCTCCTCTACATAAAGATAGCCTAGGCTATAAGAAGATTGCCAAAACCCTGAAACTGAGCTGAAGCACGATGGCCAAGACCATCTGGCTGTTTAACAGGGCAGGTTTTACTCATAACAGGCCTTGCCATGGTTGACCAAATAAGTTGAGTGCACATGCTCAGCGTCATATCCAGAGGTTGTCTTTGGGAAATAGATGTATGAGTGCTGCCTGCATTGCTGTAGAGGTTGAAGGGGTGGGGGGGTCAGCTTGTCAGTGCTCAGACCATACACCGTACACTGCATCAAATTGGTCTGCATGGCTGTCATCCCAGAAGGAAGCCTCTTCTAAAGATGAAGCACAAGAAGCTGAAGACAAGCAGACTAAGGACATTGATTACTGGAACCATGTCCTGTGGTCTGATGAGACCAAGATAAACTTATTGGGTTCAGATGGTGTCAACGTGTGTGGCGGAAACCAGGCGAGGAGTACAAAGACAAGTGTGTCCTGCTATAGTCAACCATGGTGATGGGAGTGTCATGGTCTGGGGCTGCATGAGTGCTGCCGGCACTGGGGAGCTACAGTTCATTGAGCGAACCATGAATGCCAACATGTACTGTGACATACTGAAGCAGAGCATGATCCCCTCCCTTCAGAGACTGGACCGCAGAGCAGTATTCCAACATGATAACAACCCCAAACATACCACCACTGCCTTGCTAAAGAAGCTGAGGGCAAAGCATGTCTCCAGACCTAAACCCTATTGAGCATCTGTGGGGCATCCTCAAATGGAAGGTGGAGGAGCGCAAGGTCTCTAACATCCACCAGCACCATGATGTTGTCATGGAGGAGTGAAAAAGGACTCCAGTGGTAACCTGTGAAGCTCTTGTGAACTCAATGCCCAAGAGGGTTAAGGCTGTGCTGGAAAATAATGGTGACCACACAAAATATTGACACTTTGGGATCTATTTGGACATTTTCTCTTAGGGGTGTACTCACTTTTGTTGCTAGTGGTTTAGACATTAATGGCTGTGTGTTGAGTTATTTTGAGGGGACAGCAAATTTATACTGTTATACAAGCTGTACACTCACTACTTTACATTGTAGCAAAGTGTAGCAAGTGTACAAAAATGTAAGGGGTGTACTCATTTTTGTTAGATACTGTATATACCACACTATAGGCATTTTAAACAAAACCAAAAGAAATTCCCAGCTCAACTTATCAACCATCCTGCAAACAACCGAATTAGTCTAACAGTATGCATTAAAAACAGGGGTTTAGTTTGCACACATCTGCAAATACATGCGTAAGCTGCACAGCTCCTTCACAGCACCCCAGTATTATCTGCAGTCCTAAATCAAGAGCCTCCATAATAGAAGCACATGAAATATAATAGATAGGCAGAGGGCAGGTGAGCCTGGAGGGAGCCCATCCCTCCTTAAAGGCACAGGGGTGCACTGGACACCCAGCACATAGCACAATTGCAGCAAAGGTGCCCAGTGCATCCCCTCACCAATATTTCAAAAGCACAAACAAATGGCCACTGCCCCCACCTATAACTGGCCTTTTCCCCCTCCGGGCTCACCTGCCCTCTGCCTATCCATTTTAATGCATGTGCTTCTACTATTGAGGCTCTCGAAATTTAGAATTAGGAATGCAGATAATACTGGGGTTCTGTGAAATGGCTCTGTAGCTTACGCATGTATTTTCAGATGTGTGCAAACTTAACCCCTGTTTTTAACGCATACTGTTAGACAGCATAATTCAGTTGGTTGCAGGCTGGTTTAGTAAGCTGAGCTGAGTTGAGTTGGGCAAACATTTTCTTGGGCCCCCCCTCATGCAATTTCGATCTCCACCCGCTCTGAGACATACAATAAATAGCAGCTAGACTCAAAATCAGTTTACTGAATCAGATCAGGCAGTGATTGCGATTGGTTGCCAGAGGTTACAGCATATCATTACCGCTTACTGACTGGTTGCTAGAGGTTACAGCACATGCTTTCTGCTTGTTTGGTTGCTAGAGATTACTGTACATCAATACTGCTCACTGATTGATTGCTAGAGGTTACTGCACTTCATTACTGCCCACAGATTGGTTGCTAAAGGTTACAGCACATCATCTCCTCACTGTCTGCACACCATGGACTGGGGAGCGCAAAGTCGCTTTCCTGACACCACAGAAATGTGCTGCCGTTTAGCAGATACACAGCAATGCCATCAATTATTAATGATTCCCTCGCGCATCTGCTGACATGTGCTGTGGACTTTCAAGCATGGCTTTGTCTCCCCAGTGGGCAGCATTCAGTATAGCTGATGGTGGATATGACCTCAGGGGGGCATGATATACATATGAATGCCGCCTTTATTTACATGTGAATCCAGCTAGCCACCAGTATTTACATATGTACTACAGTCGCCCTCTGACTCTATCCTACACTCTTTAACTCATATCTTCAACCTCTCCCTCTCTACTGGCATCTTCCCCAACCCTCTAAAACATGCACTAGTCACTCCCACACCAAAAAAGGCCACACTGGACCCCACCAATCTTAACAACCTAAGACCCATCTCCTTACTCCCCTTTGCCTCCAAAATCCTTGAACGTTTAGTTTACAACTGACTGAGTGACCACCTCACTGAAAACAGCCTTCTTGATCCCCTTCAGTCGGGATTTCGTCCACACCACTCCACAGAAACGGCCCTCCTAAAACTCACAAACGACTTGCTAACAGCAAAAACCAACGGTCACTATTCCATACTCTTACTCTTGGACCTTTCTGCTGCCTTTGATACAGTTGATCACCTCCTCCTTCTCAAAAAACTCAATTTGCTTGGTCTCCATGGCTGTGCTCTCCATTGGTTCGAATCTTACCTATCTCTCCGCACCTTCAGTGTCACTTACAACTCCCCTTCCTCCTCTCCAACTCCTCTCACCGTTGGAGTCCCCCAAGGTTCTGTCCTTGGACCCCTACTATTCTCGATCTACACGTCCTCCCTGGGTCAGCTGATCACCTCCCATGGCTCCGCTATCATTTATATGCCAATGACACCCAAATCTATCTCTCTACCCCTCAGCTCACCCCATCAGTCTCCTCACAGATCACTGCCTTACTAACAGACATATCAGCCTGGATGTCACAGCACTTCCTCCAACTGAATCTATCTAAAACTGAGCTCATTATATTTCCTCCCCCACGTGCCCCTTCCCTTGACTTCTCTGTTAAGGTCAATGGCACAACTATTAGTGCGTCCCCACATGCCAGGGTGCTAGGGGTAACCCTAGACTCTGAACTGTCCTTTCAAGACCACATTCAATCCCTGTCCAAATCATGCTGCCTCAGCCTATGCAACATCGCTAGAATATGCCCCTTTTTAACCAATGCCACCACCAAGCTTCTAATTCACTCTCTGGTTATCTCTCGCCTCGACTACTGCAACTGTCTCCTCATTGGATTACCTTTGCATACATTATCCCCCCTTCAGTCAATAATGAATGCTGCTGCAAGACTTAGCTACCTTGCCAATCGCTCATTGTCCTCCACCCCTCTCTGCCAATCCCTCCACTGGCTTCCACTCACCCAACGTATAAAATTCAAAGTACTAACAATAACCTACAAAGCCATCCACAACTCTGCCCCCAGCTACATCTCTAACCTAGTCTCAAAATACTAACCAAGCCGCCCTCTTCGGTCCTCTCAAGACCTCCTGCTCTCTAGCTCACTTGTCACCTCCTCCCACGCTCGCCTCCAAGATTTCGCGAGAGCTTCTCCGATCCTTTGGAACTCCCTACCCCAATCAGTCCGACTGTCTTCTAATCTATCCATCTTTAGACGATCCCTGAAAACCTTTCTCTTTAAAGAATCCTATCCTGCTTCTACCTAATACGTTCTTTCTACATCAACTCATCCCCCACAGCTTTTACCTTTTGTATCAATTGACCCTCCCTCTTAGATTGTAAGCTCTAACGAGCAGGGCCCTCTGATTCCTCTTGTGCCAAATTGTGATGTAACTGTACTGTCTGCCTTCATTTTTGTAAAGGGCTGCGCAAACTGCTGGCGCTATATAAATCCTGTATAATAATAATAATAATAATAATAATAATAATAATGAATGTTGCCACTATTTACATATCAATGCCCGTTGTTTACATGTAAACATAGGGTCTGCAGGTGAGTCATCTGTACACAACAATAGGGCAGAGTTGGGCAGCTTTAGTAGCAGCACTTTACACTGAGATATCAGGACACAGCACAGGACTAAAACTTCAAGGGACAAGGGAATTTAAACCAGGATAGTTGGCAAGTATGAGGCAGCTGCTTTGGGCCCCACAACAATAACAGGGCCCAGGGCAGTTGCCCCTTTTGTCCTGCCTTAAAGACGGCCCTGTATAGAACTCCGGTAAAGTATTTCAATAAAACCTGGTGTGTTGGCTTTCAGTTTAAATGATTATGCACGTAACCACCTTTTCTTAAGCACCCTGCAAACCATTGGTGACCAAGGTGTAAGTGTGGTGTGGATTATTTGCATTTACACCTAGAAGTATGGTAGATGTGAAGAGACCATTGCTTTGTGAAGATTGGAAGCATGGGTGGTAGAACAGATGAGCATAAAGCATTTTTTAAAGATGGTCAGAGGTCACATTGTTTAATCAAGTGGCAAAGTTGTTTAAATGATGACAGACAGGTTATTTTGGTTAGTCGCAGCTGGCCGGTAAGTAGAGCTTGGTATTTGCCTTGGATTTATCCCTGGCCCTTGTTTTTTCTGTTTGTTGCCCTCCAATGCTCCTTGCTGCAATGGCCAGTTATAGGTGTAGGCAGTGGTCATTGTTTGGTATGTTTGATTTTTGGTCAGGCAACGCATTGACATCTTTGCAGCCACTGTGCTATATGCTGGGTGTTCAATGTGCCCCTGCACCTTTAAGGAGGGGTGGGGCCCCCTCCAGACCATCTGCCTTCACCTATCTTATTAGAATGCATGTGCTTCCACTGTAGAGTCTCTCACAAGTTAGAGATAGGACTACAGATCACAGGGTGCCTTGGCGGGGCCTGTAGCTTACGCATGCATTTGCAAATTTGTGCAACTAAGCCCCTGTTTTTAAACGCATACTGTTAGACAGGTTATTTTGGTTAGTCGCAGCTGGCCGGTAAGTAGAGCTTGGTATTTGCCTTGGATTTATCCCTGGCCCTTGTTTTTTCTTTTGACCTCCTGACCTCCTCAGAGCCACATCAAACTGTAACTTCCATATTACATTTCCTTGATCTCTCTTCTGTAATGGACACTGTTGACCACCCTTTGATTCTCTAAACTATGTATACTTTTGGCTTTGGAACACTGTTTTCTCATGGTTCTCCTTATATTTAACTAAACAATGCCTTTAGATTTCTTTCAGTCATTCCTCTTCCACACCAAACTCTGCTGAACTTCCAGAGCTCAGCCTTTGGCTTGGTGCTTTCTGTATGCGTAATACCTCTGTCAGCATGATGTGTAAATGGGGACTCCACTATAGACTCACCTGGTTCAAAATGAGTAGCTATGACTGTTTTATCTCATAAAACTGAAGTAAATTCTTAGATAAGAAAAGGACACTATGGGGTTGATTTATTAAAATTGGAGAGTGCACAATCTGATGCAGCTCTGCATGGTAGCCAATCAGCTTCTAATGTCAGCTTGTTTAATTAAGCTTTGATAGAAAAAAAACACTGGAAGCTGGCTGGTTTCTCCCCTCTTCCCTTGTCCATGCAGTCACCTTGTCTTTTTGTGAGCCATTTACAGAATGGAGTTCAGCTTTAAAATATTAATATCATTTACAGTCATTTGCTACCTATTCAGATCTGCAGTTTTCAATAAATAGATACACTGCTCAAAAAAATTAAAGGAGCACGTTTGAAAACACATCAGATCTCAATGGGGAAAAATAATGCAACCTGGCGGCATCAGATGGACCAAAACATAATGTCCCAGACGTGTGCTATTGGATTTAGGTCAGACGAGCATGGGGGCCATTCAATGGTATCAATTCCTTCATCCTTCAGGAACTGGCTGAATACTCTCCCCACATGAGGCCGGGCACCAGGAGGAACCCAGGACCCACTGCACCAGGATAGGGTCTCACAATGGGTTCAAGGATTTCATCCCGATGCCTAATGGCAGTGCACGGAGTGCCGTGTTCAGGGGTGCGCTATGCACAAAGTGCCGTGTTCAGGGGTGCGCTATGCACAGAGTGCTGTGTTCAGGGGTGCGCTATGCACAGAGTGCCACGTTCAGGGGTGCGCTACACACAGAGTGCCGTGTTCAGAGATGCACTATGCACAGAGTGCGATCTTCAGGGGTGCGCTACGTGCAAAGTGCTAGGGTTCAGGGGTGCACTGCGCACAAAGTGTCGGATTCAGGGGTGTACTACGCAGAGAGAGCCGGGTTCATGGGTGTGCTACATACCGAGTGCCGGGTTCAGGAGTGCGCTACGTAGGGAGTGCAGGGTTCAGGGGTGCGCTATGCAGAGAGAGACGGGTTCAGGGGTGTACTACGTACAGAGTGCAGGGTTCAGGGGTGCAGTATGCACAGTGTGCAACATCTCATTTCCACCCCTCCTCGTGTCTCCAACCCCCCTTCCCAAAGCTTCCTTGTATCTCTACTAGGCAGTCACCTCCCTGTTTATTGAGCTCTAGTACCTGTGTAGGCGGATCTGTGTATTCTGCATTCAGCTCCAGTAACAGTTCAATTCTGTTGCCTTGCAGGGAGATCCTTCTGTCAGATCTGGCCCCCCCTGCCCCTCTGTGCTCCACTGTGAGCGATGCCGTCAGTGCCTGCTGGGATCCGGGAGTAGCCGAGACCATAGCTGACACCGTAAACACAGTTCCTGTGTTCAAAAGTGACGGCAGAAAGAGTGAGTGAGAGCAGTAGGTGGCAGCCGGGGGTCGCTGTGGGCCACATAACAAGGCTCTGCGGGCCAGATTCAGCCCACAGCCTTGTGTTTGACACCTGTGGTCTAGCCTGTAGAGGTCTGTGCATCCTTCCATGGATATGGCTCTTCAGACCATCACTGACCCACCACGAAACCGGTCATTCTGAATGATATTACAGGCAGCATACCGTTCTCCATGGTTTCTCCAGACCCTTTCACGTCTGTCACATGTGCTCAGGATGAACCTGCTCTCATCTGTGAAAAGCACAGGGCACCAGTGGCGTACCTGCCAATTCTGGTGTTCAATGGCAAATGCCAATCGAGCTCCATGGTGCTGGGCAATGAGCACAAGACCCACAAGAGGACGTCAGGCCCTTAGGCTACCCTCATGAAGTCTATTTTTTGATTTTTTGGTCAGAGACATTCACACCAGTGGCCTGCTGGAGGTCATTTTGTAGGGCTTTGGCAGTGCTCATCCTATTCCTCCTTGCACAAAGGAGAAGATACTGGTCCTGCTGATGGGTTAAGTACCTTCTACAGCCCTGTCCAGCTCTCCTAGTGTAACTGCCTGTCTCCTGGAACCTCCTCCATGCTCTTCAGACTGTGCTGGGAGACACCCCAAACCTTCTGGCAATTGATATGCCATCCTGGAGAAGTTGGACTGCCTGTGCAACCTCTATAGGGTCCAGGTATCGCTTCATGCTACCAGTAGTGACACTGACCTGAAAACTAGTGAAAAACAGTCATAAAAGGTGAGTAGGGAAAAAAAATGTCAGTGGCCTCCACCTATAACAGTGTTCCCCAACCCAGTCCTCAAGGCCCACCAACAGGTCATGTTTTCAGGATTTCCCTCAGATGAATCAGCTGTGGTAATTACTAAGGCAGTGAAACTGATCAAATCACCTGTGCAAAATAATGGAAATCCTGTAAACATGACCTGTTGGTGGGCCTTGAGGACAGGGTTGGGGAACACTGACCTATAAAACCATTCCTGTTTTGGAGGTTGTCCATCTAGTGCACCTGTTGTTAATTTCATAAACACCAAAGCAGCTGAAGCTGATTAACAAGCCCCTGTGCTACTTAACTGACCAGATTAATACCCGAGGAGTTGAATTGACTTGATTCTATACTCTGATTAAAAAGTGTTCCTTTAATTGTTTTGAGCAGTGTACTTGGTGATCCTGCCATGAAAGTCCTTGCTTGGGCACGTCCTGTTATCAGGTAACCACACTCTGTCTCCCAGCAGTGCTCCTGCATTGTCACCCTATCCCATGGAGATTACCAGTGAATTTCAACACACATTAAGCGGGCATGGTCCTCTGTTGTCACCATCAAGAAATCCATCCTGAGAAGTGACACACAACTGTTGCTAGATTGCATGCATGTAGACAGGCAGTAACCGCAGGAGATCAGCAGCGCTACAAATGATGAAAAGAAGGTAAATACATGTATTGTATCCAAAAAAAGCAGGTGTTTATAAAACACAGTGCTTTAGCAATCCAAGGCCTCCTTCACACTGGTGATTGCATGCAAACACCAGATCCCGGTGACAAGAATCAGCAGATTTTTTTTTTTCCCTCCTGGATTTGGAGAAAACGTTTTGAAGCTCCTGGGCCGATCCTTATTCTTTTTTCTTTGTTTCTTTTTTTCTCTTCTCTAGGTTTACAGGGGTTTTTT
>BLSH010185965.1:262317-276843 GCA_018402905.1 Glandirana rugosa
TTGGTGTTGTATTTTGCTATTTTTATTTTTAGGTTAAAAGACAATTTTTGTTAATTGGACTAAATGGTTTCACCCTTTTACATTTTGAACTGTTCTTAGGGTTTTTATAGATATAGTGGTTGGGTTTTTGTTGCAGTGTTTTTGTGTGTTTTGGTATTACAACAGGGATAGGTTTTTTTAAGTTTCAGGTGCCACCATGTGGGGATATATTGCAACTATCTTGTCCGGACCATGTTTTTTTCTTTGCAGCCTCATTGGAGCACAGGGGCAGGACCGGGGGACTATGCTTGTTTCCCTAACTTCCTGCATATGTATTTGTGGCATTTAATATGACTTATTTTGTTGAGGTATAATCATGGAATATAAGGGGCCTAAATGATAAAGTAAAAAGGGCTGCAATGTTTAACTATCTGAAGGGGATCAGACCGCATATTGTTCTCCTGCAAGAGACACATTTGGATGGGAGCAGGGCATTATCGCTGCGGAGATCTTGGATACAGCATATGTTTCATGCTACATACTCCTCCTATGCGAGAGGAGTGACCATTTTACTCAGTAAGAACATGCCCTGTTCTATTCAAAAGGTGATCTCAGATCCAGGGGGGAGATATATTAGTCATGGAGATCTATCAAACTACTGTGGTGATAATAAGTTTTGATATGCCACCCCCGTTTCAACCACAACACAACCATAACAATCTGTTATTGAGATATTGGTTCCATACATGCACGCTCGGCTTTTTTGGGCTGGCGATTTCAATGCTATATTGGATGGTGAATTAGATACATCAAACCTGCTAAGGGAGGCCTCTAATGATCTTCTCTAATGGGGGCTCATTGAGCTGTGGTGGTGGAAGAATGCAGCTGTGAGGAGTTTTTCCTGCTTCTCCCAGACACACAAAACTGCTTTTAGAATCGACTTAGCCTTTGCAAACAATGCTGGTCTTAAATTTGTATATGAGGCCTTCTATTTGGCAGGTGGTGTACCTGATCACGACCCTTTATTATTAATGTTGTCATTGAAACAGGGGCGTAACTACAGGGGTTGCAATTGCAACCAGGCCCCATGTTCCAGGGGGCCCGTGTGCCTCCCTTGTACACCTGGATAGGAGGGATTTAGAAGAACCAATCTCCTCCATTTTCCTCCTAATGGAGAAGATTGGTTACTCTATATGCTGCCCCCGCTGCCCCTCCTATCCAGTTTAGTTGCCTCCTGCCGTTCCCAAGGTCCCTATGTGCTTCCCTGGTCCCCCCACAAAGCTGCTGTCTTCTCCCCTCCTCTCTCCTGCCAGCTGCTGTAGAAGATGAGTCATGATGGAGAGATGGGAACAGGTCGGTAAATTTGTCATTTACCATCTCCTTCCTTTTCTGAATGGAAAGAGTCAGTGATTGGTACCAATTGGTTCATTCATAACTCAAGCATAGTAAACTGTTTTTACTATACTTCTGTTTCTGAATGAATGGGAGGCTTGGTGCACAACTAATCCTGTCCATTCATTCTGTGCAGCTACACAGATGGAGATTGAGAGCTGAGGTTTGTTTAGACCCCTGATATCTCATCAAAGCCCCCAAAAGGGATGCTAAAAAAAAAATTGAAAAAAATTGTAAAAATAAAATTGTAAAAGAAATAAAATGAAATAGTAAACAAAAATACAATTAAAATAAAAATTAAAAACTACTGACACCAGTGAGGGAACTATCAGGATTGCAAAGGTCACAGTTGTGACTAGGCCCTGACATTTCACCACCATGGGGAGGCCCGAAGATGGCAGAAAGGGGGCCCGCTGCAGAACTTGTGAATGGGGCCCTGCTGCGGTACCATAATAAAGGAACCCGCGATAGGAATAAAGGGCCCCAGGATCAGTGGGAAGAGGGAAGGACCCTGGCCAGGGGCCGGGAGGGCCCTTCATAATTTCTTGCACCGGGGCCCTGAAGGTTCTAGTTATGCCTCTGCATTGAAAGCCAGGATGGGATGTAGGACATGGTGGTTATTGCCTGGTTGGGTAGAGTTGGAGAAGGTGCAACAGTAGATTCAACTTCTATGGAAAATTTTTGGAATGCAAATACATTTTCCGCTCTGGACACGGTGGTGTGGGACACGTTTAAGGCCGTAATGAGGGGACAATACAGATCAGCTATAGAACACATAGTCCATATATAAAATCCTCATATAAGTCCACTCCGCACACGGTCAAATGTGAAAGAGAGAGGGATCCATTACCAGAGGGGAAGAGACACACTGACCCTTACCAAAACGAGTGGACCGTCTAACCAAAGGCGGTCAGTCACGCTTGTCATGCACCAGTATAACCTTCCTCCAGTGTGGGACGACTGATGGCTTGGGTAAATAACGTCTTCCTTGGGCAGTTTTTTCTCATTAAAAATTCATAAAGCAAGCAAAGAAGGAAACCTCATTGGGCAGCGTTACTGACACCAATAATGTATTAATCACAGGGACAGAATACTCACAAACATAGGTTAAAATGGAGCATGTAAAATCATAGAATCTAAGCTATGTTTCCAACCAACAAGATGGCCGATTGTCCAGCTTTCCAGCATCACGTGAGCTTTATCCTCCAGACTCCCTGTGCCTTCCCATAACCTCCAAAACTGGGGAAAATCCCTACCCACTAGGGCGTCATAAAGCAGTGAAGGTACCACCCCCACTGAATGAGTCACACTGCCGTCTGGTAGTCATGAGTGTCCCCATGGATACAAATGACCCGACAGTGCTGGGGTGTAACCTTGCAGGATTTACACAATTGCTTTTTACCAAGGTTACCACACTACCAGAGTCAAGCAGTGCAGTGGCAGGTTTCCCATCAACAAAAATCCCACATTTGCTTCTCCATGCGACATGAACATGATGCTGTAAATGCGACCTGTGCAAAAAAAGCGAAAGGCGTTTATTCACATAAGTATAATCACATTGTATGGGTTCATCATTCAGGAGACAATTGGCAGCAATATGGCTCAATGCATGGCATCGGTAGCACTGTATCTGCTCTATACCCAGTCCTCTCAAGGGTCCCCAAGAAAAGACCTTCCTGGCTTCTTTGGCCAGTCTCCAGGTCTAGAGCCCACAGTCTCTTTAGCAGTAGCAGTCTTATCAAACTTCCCCACACCCCTGAACCCTGGAACAGTCTTACTGGGTCCTCCGGGCGATCTTTCACCCCTAGATACATTGGAGTGGGGCGCAGATGGGTGCAACAAGTCCTTAACAGCAGTATATCTCTCCACGAGGTCCACTAGTCGGTTCGCGGTTTTGGGGTCCCCATGACTGACCCATTTCCTCAACGCAGCAGGGAACACATGTAGATAGCGGTCCATGACCACGCACTCCACAAACTGGGGACCTGGAAAAGTCTCCGGCTGTAGCCACTTCCTGGTGAGGTGGACCAGGTCAAATATCTGCGAGCAGGGTGGCTTGTCAGTGTGGTAGGTCCACTGATACACCCGTTGGACCTGGACTGTCATGGTGACCCCTAGGCGTGCGAATATCTCTGCCTTTAGAGTCTCATTGTCCTGGGCCTTATCTGGTTCCAGATCAAAGTATGCTTTCTGGAGTTCACCGGTCAAGAATGGTGCTAACAGTCCTGCCCACTGTTTTTGTGGCCATCCTTTGGGAAGAGCGACTCTTTCAATGTGGTAAGAGGCGCGTACCAATTTTGGTTCCACTGCCACAGGAGGTGCGGGCCCCTTCTTTAACTCCAACAGAGCCTCCATAAACTGGCGATTCATCTCCTGCTTGAGCTGCAACGACTTGCCAAGTTGCCTCCTGTTGAGCTGTCTGTTGTGCTGCAATAGCTTTACGACTTTCCTTCCGCTGTGCTGCAGTGGCTTGTGTGACCTGGAGGTTGGTCTCCCGCTGGGCCGCATTTGCCTGTAGCAAGGCCTTCCCCATCTCCTCCATTTTGAAAAGATGCCCGCTGAATCCACCACGTGTGGGAGATTAGCTCATGGGGATCAAGTTTCCAAAGAAAAATAGTCAGCGTGCAGGCAACTTTCTTTAAAATCTGGCGGTTTGCCAGGTTTATTGGTAAAAGGTTTGCAGGTTAAGGCTCCATGCACACTGGACACTATAGGGCTCTTTCAGCGTCGGGCAGGAGACGCTGCTCACAAAACGTTCTATTTGCAGTGTTTTGTAAGCAGCGTCTAGCGGCGTTTAGTGGCGTCTGGCGTTTTTTGTGGTCAGGAGAACGACTTTTGAACGCCAATTCAGGGCGTTCAGATAACAGCCCAAAAACGCCACTGCTGATAAAAGACAATAAACGACCAGGTGTGCATGGACAGATAGGATAAAATAAAGTGGCGTTTTTGGGCTGTTAAAAAAAACGCCAAAACGACCAAAAACGGTCGTTTTTGAGATACAGTGTGCATGGAGCCTTAAAGCAGGAAATTGCATGTACCTGTCATCCCAGCTACAATAATATTTTTTTTAATTTATATTTTTTTATTGTCTTAATGCAACATTAAACAACACAAGACATTTTGCCTCGCAGGGCGATGATACGAGCAGAAAACTGAAGAGAAAAAAAAGAAGAAAACTACAAGAAAAAACCCCACTTTCGCCAGTGTGTAATAAATGCGGTGCACAAATGTGAATTGGATTAAGCAATCTCTTGCTGATACTAAATGGGAAAAACATAAGCTCCACATATCCCAATCTTCTTTCTTTAAATCTGGAACCTCTGTCATCCACTGCCCCCTACTGTCCCCTATTGATGCCAGGTGACAGATGCACACCGCTGAGGTTAGGGGCGCACTGCTAAGGTTGTGGACCCTTAGCTGACTGCTGCAAATGGAGCTCTGGGTGGTTCAGGAAAGCAGGTCCATTGGAGTACCGACACAGATTACACAGGGTGCTAAAGCATAAGTTTTGCCAGTGCACAGAGTCTAAGAGCCAGCAGGTTTTCACCTGGTGAGGATGGATTTTGCTGCTACTGACTCCAGGTTGCGGCCCCCAGGATCTCCCAGCTAATGCTCACAGTTGGCTGCTGGTGGATAGAGAGGAAGCAGCAGTGCAGTACAACAAGGGATAGTCAGTAGGATAGCCAAGGGCCAGAGCAATGAGCAGAGAGGGACAGACAAGAGAACAGGCCAAGGTCGGGGTATCAAGCAGACAGGAATAGTCACAGAAGAAGCAAAGGTCGGGGTATAAAGCAGACAGGAATAGTCTAGAACAAGTCATGGTCGGTAAACAGAATCAGACAAAGAGCACACGGCAGGAATCACACACACAGGAAGCCTAACACACAATATTGATCAGCAACGCTGGCTTGCAGTGCATGGTCTTAAATAATGTTCCTAATTAGAGACTGGGGTGAAGCCCTGCTGAGGGAAGATTACTTAAGCACACAGGTGAGAGGTGCACAGCCTCTAAGCTGAACACAAGCAGAGAGGTAAGCAGACAGACAGGACATGAAATTACTGCAGATTCATGACACCTACCATGGGCGTCCGCAGAAGTTTTTTCAGGGGGGGGCATGATTTTAAGGTCACCCATTCTCTGCCCCTTTTTGACAATGTCATTATCACATTATCGCGGTCAGAGACTGCAGTCATTGTACAGGAAACGGCCAGAGACTGCAGACATGGTACAGGAGACAATCAGAGACTGTAGACATTGTACAGAAGACGGTCAGAGACTGCAGACATGGTACAGGAGACAATCAGAGACTGCAGACATTGTACAGAAGACGGTCAGAGACTGCAGACATGGTACAGGAGACAATCAGAGACTGCAGACATAGTACAGGAGACGGTCAGAGACTGCAGACATTGTACAGAAGACGGGCAGAGACTGCAGACATAGTACAGGACATGGTCAAAGACTACAGACATGATACAAGAGACGGTCAGAGACTGCAGACATGGTACAAGAGATGGTCAGAGACTGCAGACATAGTACAGGAGACGGTCAGAGACTGCAGACATGGTACAGGAGACATCAGAGACTGCAGACATGATACAGGAGATGGTCAGAGACTGCGGACATGGTACAGGAGATGGTCAGAGACTGCGGACATGGTACAAGAGACGGTCAGAGACTGCAGCCATGGTACAGGAGATGGTCAGAGACTGCGGACATAGTACAGGAGATGGTCAGAGACTGCGGACATGGTACAAGAGACGGCCAGAGACTGCGGACATGGTACAGGAGACGGTCAGAGACTGCAGACATGGTACAGGAGACAGTCAGAGACTGCAGACATAGTACAGGAGATGGTCAGAGACTGCGGACATACTACAGGAGACGGTCAGAGACTGCGGACATAGCACAAGAGATAATCAGAGACTGCATACATAGCCCAAGAGACTGTCAGAAACTGCATACATGGCTCAAGAGGATAAGGACCTAGTGAGGAACCCCAGATTCCAGGGGGGGGGCAACTGCGGACGCCCATGACACCTACATCTAATAACTGAAAAAAGATGTGTAGAAAAGAGCTCCCTGTAAACGGCTCTTCCTGTTTACATCATGATCAGCCGTGATTGGTAATGGCTGATCACGTAGTAAAGAGCTTCCGATGGAAGCTTTTTACCGAGATCTGTAATGTGGTGGGTCAGACTGACCCACCGCACCACAGATCGGCGCAATGCGTGCCCCCGTGGGCGCGCAATTGCGAGTTATCCTGAAGACGTCATTTGTCCAGTCAGGATAACAAAGCCGCCGCCCGGCCGTCATTTGTCTATAGGCCGGGCGGGAAGTGGTTAAAACACAAGATTTGCATTTTGGCTTATGTTTTTTAGTGAGGAAACTATACTGATTAGATTAGCACTGGACAGCAAGGACTTATTTTCTGTTTTTGTTTGTTTTTAACCTGCAAACCTTTTACCAATAAACCTGGCAGATTTTAAAGATTTTAAAGTTGCCTGCATGCTGACTATTTTCCTCAAGAAAGTTGATCTCCACAAGCTAATCTCCCATAACATGTAGCTGCACAACCAGTACCTATCTGCGGTTAGGGACAGATGTCCTACTCTGGACACATCTGTCTGGGGTCACCACTGTTCACATATGCCTGTCATTTCAGCTCCAGGAATCTGGTGAGTTTTGCCACTGGAAGCCGGTGTATGAATCCCGGATAGCAAGGATAACTTGCCACAAATTTGGGGCAGTGATGAATTGCAAGTCTGTTAACTTGCTGCACATTAGTGATGGGCGGGTTCAGATCGAACCCATCAGGAAGCCGTCACTGCACACTGCCAATCATAGGCAGTGAGGCACATACACACACTGCCTATGATTGACAGTGTGCAGTGCCGGCTAGCGGACGGGTTTGATCCGAACACGCCTGAGTCCATCATTACTGTACATTTTCACTGGCAAGTGGTACACTTGCAAAGCACTTGAAGCACAAGTTCTAGTTGACACTTTTCCAGTTTGTAGCAAATTTGCATGTTAAGTCTCTAGCAAGAGCAAAGCTGCAGTGGTGAGTCTACAGCAAGAGCTCTGCAAGTCACATTTTGCACGACAGAACTGAACCAGAACTTGCAGCAGACTTGCACAGGGCTGGTGCAAGGATTTTTGACACCCTAGGCGAAACCTCATTTTGCCGCCCCCATTGGCCCCACCCCCGACACCACCCCCTTTACCCTGCCCATGTGACAGGAGGTGGCGCTATACAGGAAGCATCGCCTCTGCTCCCTCTAGCGCTGGCTCCAGTGCTGCGCCTCTAATTACACTGCCGATCAGACGGAGGAGCTGCCTGAGACTGAGTTAGTTACATGCTGCAGCCTGCAGAGGCGGAAGGAAACCAGCAGCCGGGCACCCCTAGGCAGCAGTGCTCCCTATGCGGCTGCCTAGTTTGCCTAGTGGTAGCTCCGGCCCTGGACTTGCAGAATGTTTGCAAATAAAGTTGATCTGGAGTCATGCAATGCAGACTTGCTGTAATTGTGCAACAAACTTGTGAAGCCTGGCAAGTCTAGCCAGGGCTGGTGCAAGGATTTTTGACACCCTAGGTAGAACCTCATTTTGCCGCCCCTTTGGCTCCGCCCCATGACTCCACCCCCTTTACCCTGTCCATGTATACGATGGAGGTGGAGATTTTTGCTGCACCTCTCTACCCATTTCTTTAGCTGTGGTCCACAGGCCTGCACCTGTGCCCCCTGGACCGGCCTCATTTTCTCGCCCTGGTGTGCTGCCAGCCGTGGCTCTCTAGTGACATGAGTGATCAATGCAGACCGGTGACAGATCAACAGGGGCTGGGGCCCTGGGTGCCAGTGGCACCCTAGGCGATCGCCTACTCTGCCTAGTGGTAGAGCCGGCCCTGAGTCTAGCAATAGCTTAGCAAGTCATTTTCAAACTTGCAGCACAATTGCTTGCTATCTATCTAGGATGTAATCCGCTGTGTGAAGGAGGCCTGAATGTCATTCAATAAGGCTTTCCATCTTCCTCATCAAGAGATCGTTTATGGCATTGTTGTTACATTGTTTTCTTTGCACTCATTAAATAACCAGCCCAATGTTTTGTATTACATTCTTTATCAGAATGCGTCCTAACCTTTGAATGATGCCTGGAAAAACAAATAGCAAATTAGTCTGCCGTTATATAATTCGTAGAAGCAAACAAACTGACCCTGTGTGACCTATCATTACCAATAACTAGCACCATGTAATCCAAGTGCTTATTATTGCTTGCAGAGATTCTCAAGTATGATTGAAAATCTAAGAGACCAATTGATTGCCGCTTTTTTTCCTGCATGTGTGTCAGAAAAAAGACCACCGGCGTTAGAAAAACAAAGATTCGTTTGTATATGCAGTGGCACACCTGGGGGGTCATCTGCACTGTGTACCACCACTTCAAGACCCCTTTCACAAGAGACTTGCTTTTGCTTACATCAGACTTCCTCAGATCTGTCACATTTAGGTTTGAAAATATGAAAAAGGGTGTAAGCTCGTTAATCCAGCCACACACAGACTAACATGGAGCTTCTAATCAGGTCTGCCTATAAACTGACAGGTGAAAGTGATCAAACCATCCATGTGAAAGGGGTTGAAGGGTGCTGCAGCAGTGCTGATTATTCTGCTGGGTAAATTCATTATATACAACAAGTAGCGATGGGCTTGGGCCTGTTCACTTCCAACTCACCAGGAACCCGGCACTGCACACCGCTAATCATAGGCAGCTGCCGGTCAGGAAATGCCTCACTCCCTATGATTGGCGGTGTGCAATGACAGCTTCCTGGCTAGGGTTGCCACCTCATCCCTTTAAACCCGAACACGTATTAATTACACAGGTTCTGAGGGTAATTGAATGCAGATAAGACACCAAGTGAGTTTAATACCACCTTAATTAGCCACAGAACCTATGTAATTAATACGTGTTCGGATTTAAAGGGATGAGGTGGCAACCCTATCCCTGGCGGATTCGATCCGAACACGCCCGAGCCCATCGCTAACAGCAAGTACTGCAGCACCTGGTACTACAGTCGGGTTGTCGGCTTGAATGATCTCTTGCCAAACAATTGCACTTCGTTTCAGCTCAGCAAAAGTGTGGTACTGGTGGCGGAAATTGTTCAGTAATGATGGGCTCAGACGTGTTTGCCAGGAAGCCGTCACGCACACCGCCAATCATAGGCAGTGTGTATATGTGTAGCTGCGGGCTGGGAAATGCCTCACTGCCTATGATTGGAGGTGTGCAGTGACAACTTCCTGGCGGGTACAATCTGAACATGCCTGAAATAGAATTGGCACTGGTTTAAAGGGTTTGTTCACCTTTACGCTACTTTCACACTGAGGCCGCCCGAGTGCCAGCGGTAAAACGCTGCTAGTTTAGCAGAGTTTTACCACTGTTATAGCGCTTCCGAGGCTGCTTGCAGGACTTTTTGTAGCGTCCTGCAAGTGTACCGCCCCAGTGTGAAAGCACTCAGGCTTTCACATTGGGGAGGTGGGGATTTTTGAGGCGCTTTACAGGCATTATTTTTAGCTAAAAAACGCATGTAAAGCGCCTCAGTATAAAAGTGGCCTTAGTGACATTTTAAAACTTGCTCATATGCATTACAGTTTTAAATAGACTTGTGCACGATGGAAACTTTTGTTTCATTTTGTTTTGTTTTCATTAAAAAAATACATCATTTCGCTCTGTTATATTCGTTATGTTACGTTAATTTGTTTTCGGATAATTTGTTATTTCTATAGGGTATAGATATTCGTTATAACAAATCGTTTCGATTTATTGTTTAATTGTATCCTTTTCCTATAATTAGTTATTTATGTATGTATATATATGTAGCCATGTGCTCCCTTAGGAGTGGCAGTAGTAGTGGTTCACCTGATAGCTCCCCTCAATCCCACCATATCTCACACATCCATAGACACTGACCAGGCCGGCTCTTCTTTTTGTTGTTTTATTTAGGGGAAATAACTTGGATGGGGGGTGACTGTGGGATGCCCCAGAAATTATTGTACACGACTTCCATATACAGTCTTGTATATGCACACTTGCCCTGCAGACTATCCTTCTGCAGACCATTACTCCTCACAAATCTCCCCACTACTATACTTGCAGACTATTGCTCCTTCACTTCTCTCCAGCACATCACTTGGTTCCCAGCTTGAAAGGAAATTTATCAAGCTTCTTTACTCCTTTCTCTTTACTGCAGCTAGCACATGGTGAGGCCTGCAAACTGCCAGCAGGTCCTCCGGACCACCCGTTACAAGCCAGGGTCTTGGACCCCTCAAAGTGTAGCTTAGTACATTGGTGCTAGCCGGGCCGTTGATGGACTACAACTCCCAGCCCATCCCTCTTCCAGGTCCCACCGACCAGCTTTCCTCACAGTGACACTCCATCCCCTGACTGGCTCCCAAGGCTTCATTAGACTGTCCACTATTCCTCTCCCAGCCTGCTCCAGCACTTTCTCTTCCAGCTCACAGGGTGTGTCACTCAATGACTCCAGTGGACTCTTTAAAGTGTCTCAGTAGCACCTCTGCTGCTCTCCTGTTCCCTTGTGCGACTCCAGGAATCACCCCTACTCCTGGCTGCACCGGAAACTCCAGGCCTCAAGGTCACCCCCCCAGACTGGGGGCTCCCTTCCGGGTAGAGGCCTCCTCAGCACCTATGCTACCTCTCCACACTTCCACCTCCAGCAACTCCTCCCAGACTGACCCAGCCCTGAGTATATGAGAAGGCCTGCCCCCTGCCAATCCAGATTGGGGATTGGTCAGGGCTTCCCATGACACTCCAGATGATGACACCTCTTGCCCCACCTTCATTCTGGAAAGTTCCAGTGCTTCCCAGAAGAAGGTAGGAGGGTCTAATGACATCATCTGTTGGACTGCCCCAGTCCAACCTGAGCCACTCCCCAAGCCCAGATCAAAACATTCGCCTGCTTTTACAGTCAGACCCGACGAAATTTTGCCTTTCCTGCAAAACTTACTACAAAAACGCATCTAGCACTATGGGGGCGCTACATATATATTCGTGATAACGATTCGTAGTTCATAAAGTCGTTTGTTTATTGAATCCATTAACGCACACAATGACAATATCTCTTCTCCTGTGCTCAAATACAATACAACACCCTTCTCACTCAGTTCTCAGGAATGCACTTTGCCAGTAATCCAACCTCCAGCACAAAATTAATCAGCTGGATGGACTGTAAGATTTACTCCGAGTTGACTTTTTGTTTCATTAGACCTTTAACGAATTAACGAATCATGCCGAATTCATTAGTTATTTTTGTTATAATTTCTTTCGTATTAGTTGAAAGATGCAAAATTCTGCCAAATTTTGATTCGTTACGAAACAAATTGCACATGTTTCATTTTAAATGTGCATTAAAATGCTGTCCTCCAACTCGGCTTGCCTAACCATACATGCGCAGTCTACTGCCTCTTGCAGCAGCGGCTGAACTCACTGCTCTATGAGTGAAAGAGAGAACGGACTGCAGCGTAAACATGTGCACAGGCAAATGACGTGTTCCCCAAATGCAGAATTCTGTCATGAGTGATTTACCTGTTTACACCAATACACATAAACATTGATGTACATCCGAGTACAAACACATACAGACATTCACTTCTTTGGTTGGGTGTACAGCCACCCACAGTATCTCACAAAAGTGAGTACACCCCTCACATTTTTGTAAATATTTTATTATACCTTTTCATGTGACAACACTGAAGAAATTACACTTTGCTACAAGGTAAAGTAGTGAGTGTACAGCTTGTATAACAGAGTAAATTTGCTGTCCCCTCAAAATAACTCAACACATAACCATTAATGTCTAAACCGCTGGCAACAAAAGTGAGTACACCCCTAAGTGAAAATGTCCAAATTGGGCCCAAAGTGTCAATATTTTGTGTGGCCACCATTATTTCCCAGCGCTGCCTTAACCCTCTTGGGCATGGAGTTCACCAGAGTTTCACAGGTTGTCACTGGAGTGCTCTTCCACTCCTCCATGAGGACATCACAGAGCTGGTGGATGTTAGAGACCTTGCGCTCCTCCACTTTCCATTTGAGGATGCCCCACAGATGCTCAATAGGGTTTAGGTCTGGAGACATGCTTGGCCAGTCCATCACCTTTACCCTCAGCTTCTTTAGCAAGGCAGTGGTTGTCTTGGAGGTGTGTTTGGGGTCATTATCATGTTGGAATACTGCCCTGCGGCCCAGTCTCCAAAGGGGGGTCATGCTCTGCTTCAGTATGTCACAGTACATGTTGGCATTCATGGTTCCCTCAATGAACTGTAGCTCCCCAGTGCCGGCAGCACTCATGCAGCCCCAGACCATGACACTCCCACCACAATGCTTGACTGTAGGCAAGACACACTTGTCTGCACTCCTCACCTGGTTGCTGCCACACACGCTTGACACCATCTGAACCAAATAAGTTTATCTTGGGCTCATCAAACCACAGGACATGGTTCCAGTAATCCATGTCCTTAGTCTGCTTGTCTTCAGAAAACTGTTTGCAGGCTTTCTTGTGCATCATCTTTAGAAGAGGCTTCCTTCTGGGATGACAGCCATGCAGACCAATTTGATGCAGTGTGTGGCGTATGGTCTGAGCACTGACAGGCTCCCCACTCCTTCAACCTCTGCAGCAAAGCTAGCAGCACTCATACATCTATTTACTAAAGACAACCTCTGAATATGATGTTGAGCACGTGCACTCAACTTCTTTGGTCAACCATGGCGAGGCCTGTTCTGTGGAACCTGTCCAGTTAAACCACTGTATGGTCTTGGCCACCATGCTGCAGCTCAGTTTCAGGTCTTGGTAATCTTCTTATAGCCTTTATTTTTTCAGGTCTTTAGAGAGTTCTTTGCCATGAGGGGCCATGTTGAACTTCCAGTGACCAGTATGAGAGAGTGAGAGCAATAAATCCAAATTTAACACACCTGCTCCCCATTCAGACCTGAGACCATGTAACACTAACGAGTCACATGACACCGGGGAGGGAAAATGTCTAATTGGGCTCAATTTAGACATTTTCACTTAAGGGTGTACTCACTTTTGTTGCCAGCAGTTTAGACATTAATGGCTGTGTGTTGAGTTATTTTGAGGGGACAGAGAATTTACACTGTTATACAAGCTGTACACTCACTACTTTACATTGTAGAAAAGTGTTATATCTTCAGTGTTGTCACATGAAAAGATATAATAAAATATTTACAAAATGTGAGGGGTGTACTCACTTTTGTGAGATACTGTATATAAAGTTAAACTATTTCATTCAACGTCTGTGTCTTATAGAAAAGGTAAGCTGGCTGTGGATTCTGCTGAATTAGCAATTGGCCATACTGTCATTACAGACTGGAGGAAGTATGTCAATGCATAAAGGGTAAGGCCTCATACACACGGGCGTATCTAAAAAAATAAACAAAAGGTCGGGTCCGACGTCAAGGAAAAAAAGTCGACATTTTTCGGCGTTATGCATTGGCGTTTTTGAGCATTAGGCCTCATACACACGGGCGTTTTGGCCGCCGGCGTTTGTAGGCGTTTTTTTCCAGCTCTCCATGTTATTCAATGGCCCTCTAAAAACGCCGGCGTTTGTGGGCAGTAGAGGGCGTCGGCGTTAGTGAGCTGTAGCTAGAACGCGGGACCAGTGCGTTCTGAAGCTGCAGCGTCATGGCGTTTCTTGACGCCGGGCTGGCAAAACGCTCAATAACGTTGCTTAACGTTATATACACAGCGTTAAGCCTCGTTAGGCGTTCTATTCAAAATCAATGGTTCCCTATGGGAGCCCATTGATTTGAATAGAAGCCGCACCAGAAGTCGGATCGCGGTGATCCGACTTGCGGCGCGACTTGTGTGCCGTGTCTTAAAGGGGAACCCCCCGCAAAAAATTTTGCGTGGGGTCCCCCCCCCCCAGGGTATACCAGGCTCTTCGATCTGGGATGGATTTAATAGGAGCACCCACGCCGAAAAAACGGCGTAGGGTTCCCCCAAAATCCATACCAGACCCTTATCCGAGCACGCAGCCTGGCAGGCCAGGAAAGGGGGTGGGGACGAGCAAGCGCCCCCCCCCTCCTGGACCGTACCAGGCCGCATGCCCTCAACATGGGGAGTATGGGTGCTTTGGGGC
>BLSH010185965.1:286783-310861 GCA_018402905.1 Glandirana rugosa
CGGTGAAGGACGCGAAGACATGGGGGTACATCAGGGCACATGGGGGCATATCAGGGCACATGGGGGTACATCAGTTTTTTCTTTCTCTTGCAGAGAAGCGCAGGAAGTGGCTGTGTATGAAGTTCTCATTCATGTGTCACGCTGCTCCCTGGTGGCCCCGCCCCCTCCTCTCTCCTCGTCCATCCCAGGTGATGTCACAAGCCAATTGGGATGGACGAGGAGAAAGGAGGGGGCGGGGCCGCCAGGGAGCAGCGTGACACATGAATGAGAACTTCATACACAGCCACTCCCTGCACTACTCTGCAGTTGAATCCCTGATCTACCCGTCAGGCGTCAGCTGACTGGCAGTGATTGACGGGTAGATCGCGGGGACCCCTGTGAGGACGAGGCCGGCCCACTGAGCCATCGGCCTACCGGGAAACTCCCGGTAGTCCCGATGGCCAGTACAGGCCTGCTGCCTTCTATACAATGCTGTGCTGTAAACCTGTCCTGCACCTTGCAGGGAAGGTTTACTGAAAGAAAATTGACACTCTTGAACAGGTTAGGAATTTCTGGGTCTTCTGTTACATTGTATTCCACATACACATTATATCTTATTAAAATCATTCTTTTTTGAATGCATGTATGTTGAATACATCTATGTAACATAACAGAAGTCCCAGTAATTCTCAACCTAGCAAAAAATCTGAGCATAAGCATCAAGGAATGGAATACCATGAAACATCCCAACTTCAGGAAAGTAAAAAAGTCAATCTATGCAGTGTGGGGAGGGGTGGGGTAGCTTCTTTCACCTACCTGATTCCAAGCTCTTTCTTCACCCAAGGCCTTGGCATCACATACCATAGAGGGACATTAACCCTGTATGGCTGGAGACCAGAGGCGTAACTAGAACCTTCAGGGCCCCGGTGCAAGAAATTATGAAGGGCTCCCTGACCCCTGGCCAGGGCCCTTCCCTCTTCCCACTGATCCTGGGGCCCTTTACTCCTATCGTGGGTCCCTTTATTACGGTACTGCAGTGGGGCCCTTTCACAAGTTCTGCAGCAGGCCCCAGGGGGACCAGGGAAGCACCCAGGGGCCCTGGGAACAGCAGAAGACAAGTAAACTGGATAGAGGAAAATGGAGGAGATTGGGTCTTCTAAATGCCACCCCCGCCATCCCTCCTATTCAGGTATACAAGGGATGCACATGGGCCCCCTGGACCATGGGGCCGGTTGCAATTGCAACCCCTGCAACCCCTATCGTTACGCCCCTGCTGGAGACTGATCACAGCCAGTAATTTACATAGAAGCTGAGGGGGACAAGTCCCAGCAGTGGAGGGAGCCTGCTGGAGCAAGGAATAACATACACACCGATTGAGAATTGTCCAGTTCAGCAAGGACTGGCTAAATTTCAATCTATGTGTAGCCCTCATTAGATCAGCTTCTCTTGGGCAGGACTTCTGGAAACATTGTTTAATCAGCAGGTTGCAGCCCAGTGTATTCTGATGGTGGAGAGTCCCTGCTGTCAGAATATGATGTCCCAGCAGGGGGGATTCCTGCATTCACATCGCTTGTGTAGGTGCAAGAACCTGTCAGCTAGCAATCTGAACAAAAAACCTGATCACATTTACCAACTTAAAGCGGTTGTAAACCGCAGCAGTAAGAAAACAAAAAAACGCTCCCCTGTAAGGCAATTGCATAATGTGCTAGTATGCATCGCATACTGGCACATTATGAAATATTTACCTTAGAATGAAGCCCTCTGACAAGGCTTACATCTTCCCCTGTTCTTCCTTCCAGGTTTGAGGGGTGTATGAGTGGCCGGAACCACAAGAGAACATTTGAGAGGTGGTGAGGAGGCACTGTATCGCCTCCACACAACCTGCTTTAACCCCTTGAACCCCACATTGCAGGCTGCTTGCAGAGGGCCGCCTTTCACTTGAATGGGTCATGGTCAGTGAGTGCTATGCCTGCTGAAAGCAACAGGGGATATAATTACAGCTGCAGTATGTGAACATGCCCAGCTGCTGCCTATACAGCTATAAGATGGTAGTAGTTGAGGGGCGGTGAAAGCACAGCTCAACAGCAGGGTTTTACTGCACCTCAACCACTAGTGTAAACAGATAAATGTTTTAATAAATGTAAAAAATTCAAGTTTCTTTTTTTTGCATTGATCAGTGTTTATTTAATTAAAACATGTTTTAATACATTTTAAAATGTTTGTTTGCATTTATTTATAAAAGTGTGTGCATATATATATATACACGCACACCCATACATACCCACGCATGCATGTGTGTTTGAGCCTTGGGGTGCACACGCTAATGCAGTAGGCTGCACACACCTATGCGTCAGTGTTGCCAACCTCCCGCAGCGTTTTTTACTGGAAAAACATGGACAATTAACCGGCGGAGCACATTTTTTACTGGCAACCTGAAAAATAACAGAACTCCTATTAAAAACTAAGACAATTGATATTTAAACACAACATGGAAACACTGACAATACCCATATCAAGTAGTTTGCCCGATTTACACTTAAAAAGTCAGCACAGCATGACAAATTATCAGACCCTGATATTTATAGACAGTTGTAAAAATCACTGATTTTTACAAACTGTCAGTAAATTTACTGGCAGTTGTCAACACTGCTATGCGTGCAGTATAAAGTGAAGTCTGTTTTGATGCTTCCCTTCCGCTAGGCTTCACTAGAGTCCGGAATTATTCACATTTTCCTGGTTCTCAAAACCCTGAACATTACAGAGAACTGCCAGCAGATGTCACTATTGACCTAGCCCAGATGAACTGGATGATACTGTTTCAACTGTACATACTGTATATGATACATACATTTTTACCTGATAACACCAGATAGAATCGTCTAAGCCTGGGGTAATTTCTACAGAAATAAGCATATTTTGAAATCAAAATGTGAGAAAAATTGATTCAAAATATCTGGATTATTTATAGCCTGCTCTGTATTGTTTCACCTAAACTGGATCTTCTGTGAACCCGTATAACTTTGGGGTCCCATTTATAAAGCATCAGTATAAAGCTTCCAGTGAAGGGCAAAAAAGTTAATAATGGGGCTGGAAGACCTCAGTTAAGAGGAAAGGCTACACACCCTGGAGAAGAGGCGCTTAAGAGGGGATATGATCACAATATGCAAATCTTCAAATGGTGACTGTATCATTGTGAGAAGCAGTGAAGGCCCATAATGCAGGGTGGTGGGCGCCACCCCTCCAATCCCATCCACACGTCCAGCCCCCTAATCTACATGCGGGGCGCTGGACGCATGAATTCCAATCAGGTTTTTTCTTTTGAAGTGCGTGATTAGAACCAGAGGCTCTAATAGGCTTCAAAATGGATGGGCTTGTGTGACAATGGCAAATAAATATTCACTGTTGTCACTCTAATTCTCCTCCCGGGCAATCAGTAACTAGGTCTGAGCCCCGTTTCCCGATTGAAAGGAGTAGCGTTCCAGTTGGCCTAGGAGGAGGAGGGAAGCGCTGCCCTTGCCATAGATGAGGTAAGTGCCGGGCTTGTAACCAGACAGGGGGGTTGGGTGCGGTGGGTGCGGATGACCCGACCAACCATCTGGAACGGGGAACCACCCCCCAAAAAAATTTACCACCAGACGCCACTGGTGAGAAGAATATTTAATCTTAGGTCACTAAGGAAGACGTGGTCACACAATGAAGTTGGACAAGAAGCAGTTCAGTCTTAAACTGCAAAAGGGGTTCTTTACTGTTAGAAGCGGTAAGGATGTGGAACTCCCTTCCACATTTGGTGGTGTCAGCAGAGTATAGATACATTCAAAAAGCTTTTAGATGTGTTTTAGGCCAACACAATGTACAGTAATCTGGAAAATGGTATTGACATAAACACACACACACGAACTGAATGAATTGGTGTCTGTATTCAACGTTACCAACTATGTAACAATGTAACTAAGTTTGACCCAAATGTGGTCATCTCCATTGTTAAAAGTTTAACTCCAGGAATTGGTCCAGCTTGGACCAATGGAAGTATGCATATCTCGTATCTGATAGGCTGTTGGAGAAGCTGACAACCACTGTATGGTTATCTGAACTACTATTGTAATCTCTGTAATTTTCTGAGGCCTGTTGCAATTGGATTCCCTTCTGCATAGTGACCACAGGTGGTTGCTCACTCAGCACTGCCACCATTCATAAAACACCTTGTATTTTTTTTAAATGAATAAAAGACGAGAAGATCATGAAATCATAACCCCTTCTCTTCACCTTGTCCAATCAGAGAAAGCTTTACATTCAGAGAAAACTATAAGGTGCTCTGTGAATGGTGGCAGTCCTGAGTGAGCAACCTCCTGTGGTCAGTGTGCAGAGGGAAACTGCTCACACAGGACCCAGAAGATCACAGCTATCTCTGTAGTAGCACTGACTATGCCAGTGATTTCCAGCTTTGCCAGTGGCCTCACTGATATTAGATATGTACACTTAGATTATGCCAAGCTGGACCAATGTAACTTTACAATACAGGCCATACCTGGAATTTTTAACCAATAGTCTAACAGGTAAGTGGGAGGAACACGGGGGGGGGGGGGGGAACAGTTGGTTGAAACTCCAACACTAACAAAATGCTACTTACTGGGTATTGCCAGCTTCAGTATGCAATGGCAGAGATGGGCACATCGCTCTTTCATTCAGCACTGGAGACCGTGTGAATGCTGCTAAATATCCCCAGCGTGTCCATTAAGCCCCCAACAGTTGGTGCGATGAAATGACATGGGGTTGACTGGAGTGAGTTTTCTCAGATGCATTGAATGCTAGGATTTGTAAAGTATGTGAGAGCACTCACCAATTATGAATATGGTTCAATGTCTTCTCTTAATTCTTCACTATCTTCATCTTCTTTCTCACAGCACCGTAAACAAAATGGAAGAGGAAAAAAGACAAAACGTACACCCTCAGGAGGCGACTCCTCTACAAATAAGAAACGCACTACAGCATCCACTCCCTCCCGCCAACCCTCGATTCTATCTTCCTTTCACTCATCGGGTAAAGGTAACGCACTGGGTGTTCAGAACACAATATCTTCAACTTCTAATGGTGGTGGTACAATAGACACAGGGATTCCCCACACCAATTCCCAAATGGATCTCCCACCCCCTTTGGGGGACTCAGCTCCCTAAACACATCACATAAGAATATCACCACTCACCCTACTCAGCACCAAAACATTGACACTAACGAGGACACTTTCAACATTGTAAATCTATCTGACTACAAATTGAATCCAGATGAGATAAAACTGCTATCTAAGGGCCTCAATTTTTGCCCAAGTGCCAATCTGGATTAATTTGAATTGTTAAAAGATCTACATTTGTTTGCAAGAAGACTCCTATTCAAAAGCTATTATACGGTCACTCCCTCTCAGGAATCTAGAACGGAACAATCAGATCAAGCTCTAGATGACCTCCTAGCTCTATTGGAGGAACAAGACCCTTCGGATCTTATCGATCGGGTCGACATTGAGGCCCTGTTGGACCAACATGTCGACAGAGATAAAAAATCTCCCCTCAAGAAAAAACAAATCACATTTAAAAAGAAATCCGACAAATTTCCACCTATCTCATCTAATATAAACCTAGCAGCTTTTATATCTGCCACAACAGAAGAGATAAAGAAACTAAAACCACACCCCAAATCCTCTCCTAACTCCCAACGAGATGAACAAACTCTTCGAAATTTAAAAACACAATACAACCTAACAATAAAACCTTCCGACAAAGGAGGAAATATTGTAATTATGTCCAATGACCACTACAAAACTATGTGCCAAAAAATTCTACAAAACGAGAGATGGTACAGACCCATCTCACGTACCCTGATAGAAAAACATTATTGCAAATTTTATGCCTTGGTAGATGATGCGTATGCACAAGGTGTTATTGATAAACACACTTGGGGTTTTATTCGTACGGAATACCAGAAAATCCCTACCTTTTACAGTTTACCAAAACTACACAAAGATATGGTGGACCCCCCGGGGAGACCCATCATCTCAGGAAACGGATCAATAACGGAAAACCTAAGCCAATATATCGATACACACCTGAGACCATATGTAATGAGCCTACCCTCATATACCAAGGATACAATCCATTTGCTACAACAGATTGAAGATATACAACTTTCCCCACACACATATTTAGTGGCTATAGATGTGGAAGCACTTTATAGCTCTATTCCACATCATTTGGGACTAGCAGCTATAAAACATATCTTGTCACAATCCCATAAGGATGACAAAAAAATCCACAACTTCATCGTGGATGCATTAGAATTTATACTTCAACACAATTCTTTTTCTTTTCTTGGTACTTTCTTCCTCCAGATACAGGGGGTGGCTATGGGCACTTGTTGTGCACCATCGTACGCGAACCTGTATCTGGGGGAATGGGAACGAACTCTCTTTTCTGACGACACGCTTACACCATTTACCTCACATATAACATCATGGCACAGGTATATAGATGATATCTTACTTTTTTGGGAAGGTGACACACAATCCCTGGAGGCGTTCCTGTTAGTTCCTGTTAGCTCTAAACAAAAACGACTTTAACCTTACTTTCACCATGACATATAGCAATTCACAAGTGACATTTCTAGATTTAAAAATTACAAAGAATCACCGTTTTGTCCACCGATCTTTATAGAAAGGCAACTGCGGGGAACACAATATTGCATGCCACCAGTGCCCACCCTGTGCCCTTGGTCAATTCTATCCCGTATGGTCAGTATCTCCGGTTGCGGAGAAACTGCTCTGACGAGAGTTCTTTTAGAACTGAAGCATGGGCCCTTAGGGATCGACTATTAAGACGAGGTTACTCTCACAAATGCCTCAAACGAGCTTTTAAAAGAGCACGCGATCAATCACGACAGGATCTACTTTTCAATAAACACAAAAAAATAACGGATCAACAAACGGTACGGATCGTTACACGATATAACGACCAACATGAAAAAATAAAAAAAATTATGACCAAATATTGGCATCTCTTACTAGTTGACCCATCTTTAAGATCATGTCTCTCACCGACCCCTGCGATTACATACCGACGAGCCAAATCCCTTAGAGACAATTTAGTCTCTAGCGAATTTACAGGCACCTTTAGAGGGGATCCATGCATGCGTCATGGCACCTTCACTTGTGGTGGATGTCAGTATTGTGTTTTGATGGATACCCGAAAAGAAATATATCTTCCGAATGGAAATAGATACACTCCTAGACACTATGCAAATTGCAAAACGTCTGGAGTGGTCTATTTGCTAACATGCCAATGTGGAAGTTTCTACATTGGCAAGACAAAATTAGAGTTTTACAAAAGAGCCTATCGTCACATACAGAGCATGATAACAGCCAATCCAGATCTCCCACTCGGCAGACATGTTAAAACCCAACATGCCAGCCGTAGTCCTAGAATTAAATTCCTCATCTTGGATCGGATACATCCAAATCCAAGAGGAGGAGATTGGAACAAACTATTACTCCAGAAAGAATCTTGGTGGATTGAGAAACTGGGGGCCACAAAACCCCCAGGTTTGAACAGCCAACTAAGCTTCCGTCCCTTCTTAGAAGGGTTTGTCTCTGGGGGGTGTGAAAAAGAACAAATCTAAAAGAACATATGTGTCACCCTTCTCCCTACCATATACCCAACCCATACAGATAGGAGAACGGTCTCCCAATCCCAATGGTAAAACTATAATTTTCATCTGGTTGTATGAACTGCATATCTGATAGACCCATTATCCATGGTGTAGACCTACTGTCTATGGGGGCAGATATGTTTTCGTCTGTTCGTATGGACTGTATGTCTTTTCCTTTTTCGTTGTTTTCTTTTTTCCTTTTTGTCATTAAAATTATCCTTGTAAGTTTACTATGTTGGAACTTTGATGATTCATGTGTAAATGGAAACCTAAAATGTTCTCCTTAGACAGGACCATTGCGGCCACCTATTCTTTGGGCTGTACCGGCTCCTCCCCCCTATGGCCCCCACCCGGCGCACAAAGCCCCCCGGTCCTATTTGGATCATGGGGGGCTTTTTTGATCTCCGCGCCTTTGGATGCGGGGGGGGAGGGGATTGAGGGATGGGACTGACTCACGTCTCTCCCTTTTCCTCTCTCTTTCCCCCCCCCATGGGTGTCGGAGTCGCTGCGTCGGTGGAGTGTGCGTGCGGGACTCCCCCTGGTGTCCGCATACGGGGGAGCCGCGCACTCATGCTTCGGGAGCCTCGTCGCGTCGGCTAGGCCGCATCGCCTATGTCCCTCCCCACGCACCCAGTTCCCTCCCTGCTCCACCCACCGTCACGTCGATACGTGATGTGGACGTCCACCCACACTGCGCAGGCGCTGGCGGTAACACGAGGTGAGGACGCTCACCCTCACTGCGCAGGCGCCGGCGTTATTTAAATGGATGTGTGGCGTACCTCACTGCACAGAGCAGCAGAGACACACACACACCACGCCAGAAGCAATTTCCTAATCCCTCAGGTACGTGGAACTTTACCTCTTCGATGGTTACCCTCTAGAGCACTATTGAGCACGGGCGTTAAAACCACGGTGACTGTCCGCTATGTATGGGTGGATTTAAGTATTGGGGTAGTATGACATGGATGTGCAGGATGAACACTGCATATTTCTATGCCATACGGAACTGTCTTTATCCACATTTGATATTCAGACAACTATCAATATAGTTATGACCCTTGTCTATTTAAAAAACCTTTTTTTCCCTAGACCAAGGTTGTAAATTTCCCTTCCCAGGGTCCCATCTTATTCAATGTGTCAGTCTCCTACAGGGGAAAAAGGAGATGCCATATTCTGAGTAATGCAGCAGTATTTGACCAATACAAAAATCATACACATATATAAATTAATTAAACTAAAGAATGTGGTAAATCCAATTATGAACATTACCTCTTTCAAAGATAATGCGATGTCACTATTATCATTATAATTCTCTTTCCCTAGACTCCTAGTCGTCACGACAGTTATATGATCGATTGCAGCAGTTGCTGATCCCTTTACTGTGGAGGACGTGGGTGATGTTGGCCCGGCGACCATGGAGGTTCAGTGGTGACTATGGGGGTGGTGTGCTGGTGGCAGCCCGTGTGAAATTACACAGACACAACAGTGCTGTGTTAGTGGCCTGTGTATATACACATATACATCTTTCAACTTACTCATACTAGATTATGGTTATATACATCTGTATGGTGATTTCTGAAGGTATAACTTGAAATTGTCTGTAGAGGTTCCTTGTTTAAAATTGCTGTTGTATTTGAAGACAATCTAAACATATGCCATATTGTATTATAGAATTGTGAATCTCCCAATTACGGCCCCTGAAGAAGGGAATCTCCTGAAACGCGTCGGGCCAAGGAGTGTCCACAAACTACAATTACCAGACGTATCTGTAAAATATGTGTATCTATATATTGTTTTATATGAAATGTAATACAGCAACCGCATTATTTTAATGTATATCATTAAATCTTTACAATTTTATATACTATGATTTATTATTCAGTTTGCCTGTAAAAATCCCAATCCCACGTGAGGGGATCCCACTCAACAAATTGTAAAGTATGTGAGAGTACTCATTCCTACAAAGGAGCCTGGGTGGTCATTTAGTGATGATATACAATAAGCAGGCCACTAGTATAAATAATACAGAGGAAGACTGCTATCGCTAGCTGGTATTCAGATATTCCTATTATAGTGCTCTTTGTATTATTATTTTATTTCCACACAAATAAATGCTCTCACAAAAATTCAGTAAAAGAAGCCTTCAGTAGATGCAGCTCAGCTCCACTGCTAATACAGTATAACCTGTAATGACAGATTTGGCTTTGCCCGAAGTTTTGCTTAGCTCCGCCTAGCGTGATGACGTCATGAACACTCCCATCTGTCATGTTGTGTCCTGATTGGACTTCCTCAGAATTAAAGACACATTTTATATGTAGTATATTTTATTTTGAACGAAATGGAGTGCTACACATATTCTAGGCACTATAGGCCGCCATGATGGTTGTTTCTTCTGTGTCAATCTTTTTATTAAAGCAGAGTTCCACCCACAAAAACATCTTTACATTTTTCAAATCCTCTAATCAGCATGAATCACATTTGGAGAAAAAAAAATTATACTCACTCTAAGTGCACTGTTGCTATGTGGTCCCTGTAATCTTCCACTTCCTGGTCTGCGGCACTCTCCATCACTTCCTGCCTCACTTGGGCTCTTGGGAGATGTGAGTCATAATTTCCCAGGAGTCAGTGGGCAGATAAACTATTAGCGCTGCGCCCGGTAATTCACTGCGCATGCGCGAGATTGGGAGGTGCATCCTGTTTACCCAGAATGCACCTTATCCAGTAAGAAGGTGCGAGTGGGCTTCAGATGCCCACAATCAAAATGGGAACGCTCTGGGACATGAAATTCAGCAATGTAAGTCAAAATAACATATTTAGACTAATCGGAATGAAATATTGCAATACTTTTATTTAACTTATTTATAAAGATTGAGGGGATGCTAGAAAAAAAAAATATGTGGCCGGAACTGCGCTTTAAGAGTTTGGAACAACAAGATAAGACATTGTTGGGTAGCACAAATTAGTACCAAATAGAACTGTCAACAGGCAGTATACAATAAAGAAAATTGGTTACAATAGCAGATGGATGATGATAAGGGTTTCACTATGAACCCATGGACAGTCCATAAGTAGTAGTAGTAGAGAAACTACACCAAAGTGGCCATAATGCTTGATTTTTACAACAGAGTCAGGGCCTGTATTGACAGGCTCTTATTTGCTTTCAGCCAGTTTTAATTTCCCATACAAGTCTATGGGAATGCAAAACCTGCTCAACCGCAGGTCATATGCACGTATCAATGAATTCTGAATAATCTCAGAAGTATCTAGAACTGATGTTAAACTGACGCCATTCACACAAGTGCAAAGCTGGTCACAAGCCCATAAAATGGAACCTTAACCCCACAAATTGTGAGCAAGAAGGTTTTAACTGTAAAAACTGCATGGAAACTGCTTTATAATGAACACTGAGCATGCGCAGCTCGGTGTACAGTCTCGGCATGATTCTGTGCCGGAGTTCAGGCACAGCCAATCAAGATGGCCTAAGGCACAGAGCCCAGAAGAAGACTGGGTAAAGTTGTTGGCACCAGCGGAGGAGCTTGCAATGAAAACTGAGCATGTGTAACTCAGTGTACAGTCTTAGCATGATTCTGTGCTGGAACAAAGCAAATTTAGGCATGGCTAATCAAGATGGCCTAAGATGCCAATCCTGGAAGAAGGCTGGATGAAGATGTTGGCACCAGCAAAGGAACTGGCATTGAACAATGTAAAGTCTCTGCACAATTCTGTGCTGGAACAAAGTAAATTCAGGCAGAGGCAAGGATACCTTACCCAAAAGAAGACTGAGGGAAGATGTTGGCGCCTGTGGGGGAACTTGCATCACTAAGGAAGAGGTGAGTATTTGTGGCTTAAATGTAAGAAAACCGTGGCAAAATCCTAGTTTATGTCTGAAAAAGGTTTCTACCTCCACTGCCTTCCCCATCCTCCTGGACTTCCAACTCCAATCTCTCTTCAGCTACCCTGACTGTCTATAGGCAACCCCTAAAAACCCATCTCTTCAGAGATATCTCACCTCTCTCTAATAAACTGTACTTTTATTTTTCTCCATTAGCTCAGTCCTGCGTTTCAGCAAAAAGCATGAAAAAAGGCATTGGTGTGAATGGAGCCTAAACCCTCTGGTATTGCATTGTTTGAGGTTGTATGCTGTCTCCCTTTATTTTATAAAATACAAACTGCTGGTGCTACATAAATTATTATAAAAATAATAATAATACTGTTGATTTAATAAGTGCTCTAGGCTCATTAACCACTTCAGCCCCGGAAGGTTTTGCAGCTTTAGGACCAGAGCACTTTTTGCGATTCAGCGCTGCGTCGCTTTAACGGACAATTGCGTGGTTGTGCGACGTTGTACCCAAACAAAATTTGCGTCCTTTTTTTCCCACAAATAGAGCTTTCTTTTGGTGGTATTTGATCGCCTCTGCGTCATTTCTGATCGCCGTTATAAACAAAAGAAGAGCGACCATTTTGCAAAAAAACCCAAATTTCTTACTTTTTGCTAAAATTCAAATCCAAAAAAAATATATAAAAAAACATTCTTTTTCACCGTTTTTGGCCGATTTATATTCTTCCTCATATTTGCGATAAAAAAAATCGCAATCGGCGTTTATTGATTGGTTTGCGCAAAAGTGGCCGCGTTTACGGATGATGAGAATTCATTTCTGGGGTTTTTATTTTTTTTTTATTTTTTTCTAGTAATGGCGGCGATCTGCGATTTTTAGCGGTACTGCGATATTGCAGCGGACATGTCGGACATTTTTGACACTTTTTTGGGACCAATGACATTTATTCAGCGATCAGAAATTTAAATGTCCACTGATTACTGTATAAATGTCATTGGCAGTGAAGGGGTTAACCTGGGGGGGGGGGGAGCTAGGGGTTAACTGTGTTCCCTGGGTGTGTTCTTACTGTGGGGGGGTTGGGCTAACATGGGCATGAGAGATCTAACTGATCCCAGTGACAGGGATCAGTAGATCTCTCATGCCCCACTGACAGGACGGGGAACCGCTGTGTTTACATCGGCGGTTCCCCTTCTTTTCCCTGTAGCCGCTCATCGCGGCTCGCCGGCGGACATCGGGTCCGCCCAAGCCGCGGGCACACCCCTCGGAAGTGCGGCGGGTGGCCAAAATGCGAATCGCCGTTTATTTACGGCGATTCGCACCCAGCTCCCCGACTGCCGCCGTGAAAAGACGGCGCGCGGTCGGGAAGCAGTTAAAATATTATTTTAAAAAAAAACAAAAGTGCGGTTGTCCTTTAGGCTACTTTCACACTGAAGCGGCAGCCGCGGTCGCAGTAAAACCCCGCTAGTTTTAGTGGAGTTTTACCAGCGATATAGCTCCGCTATGCGGGCGGGAGCGCCGCGCTTTTAGCAAGGGGTTAAAAGTGTCGGCGCTCAGCGCTACCGAGACCGTGTGCAGCCGCTTCGGAAGCGCTTGCCATTCATTTCAATGGCAGGGGCGGTAGAGGAGAGGTATAGTACCGCTCCCCTCACCGCCCCAAAGATGCTGCTTGCAGGACTTTTTGTAACGTCCTGCAAGCGCACCGCCCCAGTGTGAAAGCACCCAGGGCTTTCACATTGGGGTGGATTGGGGGGGATTTTTGAGGCGCTTTTTAGCTAAAAATTGTGTCTGTAAAACGCCTCAGTGTGAAAGGAGCCTTAATGAGATGTGGTTATATGTTCTTGGCATTGTATTTCTGCACCTGTTTTCCTCTTGGTTAGTTTTTAAGGCATGTTGCTGGCCTATAGTATGGATGCAACCACACTAATGTAAAGCAAGTGACACACTATGCCTAAGTATTTATAGCAGATAAATCTAGATTAACATTACATTTTACCTCTGCTAACAAGGCTCCTGGAATTTTCCTTAGATTCAAGTGAAGCTAATTAAGGAGGATAAAGATTGTTTAACCGGGAAATAGCACTTCTGTTTTACATGTTATTAATTCTCACCTCCTGCTTATTTTCAGGCTTAACATTTACAGAGCTTCTAAATAGGTGTATAACAGAGGGAGGGTTCCCTATTCCTAATAAGACATGGCTCTAAGGGACAATTATAGGGCTTTGGCAGAGAATACCTCATATCTGTAACGCTTACCCTTGGAGGGGCCATTGGAAATATATTGGGACCCCTTACCTGTTCAGGCTTGCAGGGCACTCAAGGCACAAAATCTTGGAGGACAACTTCCTTAAAAAATCCTGTTTCAGCAGGATTTGGTCCTTCAGTAGCAGCTTCAAAATATTGCTGAAGAAAGAGGGGGCAGCCAGGGAATTTGATACCCTACATGAGCAGTCACAGTCCTTAACCACTTGCTGACTGCGCTATAGCCAAATGACAGCTACAGCAAGGTCGTCCAGTTCTGGGAGGCGTCATATGACGGCCTACCGTGATCGCGCCCGCCTGCAGGTCTCGGGCGGCGCGCTCTGTGTTTGCAGTGTCCTCTGGAAACTGCTAAGTACAGATTGAGGTAAAGAGCCAATTAGCGGCTCTTTACCATGGGATCGGCTGTGTCCACTCACAACTGATCATGTTGTCAACAGAAGCTGGTTACCGGCTCTCTTCATCACTCCTTCTCACGCTGTCAGTGTGTGAAGGAGAGGAGAAAAGAGCCAATAATCGACTTCTGCAAAAGTGCTGCCAATATGTGCCCACCACTGCTGCCAATCAGCGCCCACCAGTGCCTCCTCATCAATGTCACCTATCAGTGCTGCCTACCAGTGCCCATCAGTGCCACATATTAGTGCCCATCAGTGCTGCCTATCAGTGCAGCCTCATCAGTGCTTCTTCATTAGTGCCTCCTCATCAATGCCCATCAGTGCAGACTATCAGTGCCCATATATGCATAGCAGTGCCGCCTCACCAGTGCCCATCAGTGCAGCCTATCAGTGCCCATCAGTGAAGGAGAAAAATTACCTGTTTGCAAAATTTTATAACAAACTAGGAAAACGTTTTTTTCCCCAAATTTTCCGTGTTTATTTGTCTATTTAGCAAAAAATGTAAAAAAGTGGTGAATAAATGCCACCAAAAGAAAGCTCTATTTGTGTGAAAAGGGTGATTACAATTTTGTTTTAGTACAGTGTCTCGCAATTGTTATTCAAAGTGTGACAGTGCTGAAAGCTGAAAATTGGCCTGGTGAGGAAGTGTCTGGTAGGCAAGTGGTTAAACAAGCAACATCTGGTATCTCTTTCTCAGTGAACAGTTCTGTACCTGGAGCTTCAGGTGTAAAGGCATCCACCTCTCTAGCAAAGTTTCCACAGGCAGGTTTCTTTCAGCAAGTTTCTTTAAGTCTAGCTTCCTTCAGTCCCTCAGGCATGACACCTGAAGAGGCCCAGTAGCAGCAGCATCTCTGGAACACATATGCTCCTTCCCAGGGAAGAACCCCAGGGGGAAGTAAGCTCTGATCAGATCCTCTTAAACATTTATCTTCTCTCCAACCACACCTTCTGGGTCAGTCCCCCCAGGGATCAGGGAATGGCTAAAGTCAGAAACCTATTCGTAACCTGTGGATTGATTCTCCCACTCTATTTTTGGAACACTTTGCAAAAGCAGGCAGAAGGAATCAGCACCCAGGTTTAGGGAAAACCTGATCAGACCTATAAAGTTGCAGCTCAGCTAACTTCAGCACAGCTATACACTAAATTTAGCCAGCTTACAGGAGGGGGGCAACATATCCATAGATGTTGCTTTTTTTTTTATTCACTTCTATTTCCAGCAAATTTTCTTCTAGATAAAGCAGCCAGTCAGCATACTGCTTTTTTGCACAGGAGTTTTATTGTTTTTTTTTTGGAGATTTACAAAATGCAAAGTGAGAACACTAGACAATAATACAGATAAACACACGTATTTAGTATACTATACAAACAGTTGGTAGCTGTGACGGAACCATATCACACTCCGCTTGAGTGCTTCCGTCAGTATACTACTTCCTCCAGTCTGAACATAGATATCAGATATTATACCCGCATGTTGCAACCAAGAACTAGACGGGACTAGCCCATCTGCAAAACTGGAACTGTTTATTTGAAACTCACACACATACTTTACACCCCACAGGAGAAGAGTCCCCTCCTGATCATATTACCTTAACAATACAAACTGTAACCAGAAACATAATTAGCATAAGCTAATTAGTCATTTAAAACAGCCTTGGTGACTCAATGCCCACCCAGACAATGTTGTGGTTAATCAGACAATAGGTGACCCAATTAACAATAGGACAGACATGCTTAGCAGAAAACACCTACCACCTTAGTAAACCGACAATAGCAGGAGAACCCCAATAACAGACTGTCCTGTATTGAAGAACATGGAACAGAGGCCAATGTGACCAGCTCTTTCAATGTACAGTACATGTATAGTTCAGAATCAACAAACCAGGAATAGCCTTCATATATTTTTTGAGAGATATTGTTGATAAATATTACTGTGCCATTTGAAGTAATCCAAACCACATCCTCAGTGTCCATTAAGTAGTTGTCCATCATTTTCTCAGTTATCCCGTGCCCCTAATAGACACAGGGTGACTTACACATAAAAGGGGCACAGGGAGCTGAACAAGGAGTTTCCTGACCTCTCTAAACTAAGTAAGCTGGATTTCACAAGCCCCCCCCCACCCAAAATGACTCCTGTCACAGTAGCATTAGCCTTGAAACTGGGAGTAGTTCAAAAGCAGCATCAGGAAGAATGTCAGAGACAGTAAACACCTGACACAGAGTCCTGCAGGCTATACACTCATAACATGGGGAAGGGAAGGGAAGGTGGAGGGGACCAAATCATGTATTAGGAGCTGACCCCACTGCAGCCTGAGTGTAGGAGACTCAAAGGAAAAGTGGAGAGGAATAACCTGGATAATGGATAACAGAGTCTGGCTGCTAGCAAATTTGGAGTGTGTTATCCATGGTTACCAAATGTTTAGGAAACACTCATGAGTGTCAATGAGTATGGAAATTCATTTCTCATGAATTATTGTACCGTTAACCTGACCCTTTTCAAATCTCAATGCAAATAGACCCTTAGTTCTTGCATCTTTACTCCAATTCAAACAATTCAGATAGCACAATATTTTGTGCAGGAAATTAACACCACAACAGCATTATGCTATGGATGATTACTTATTCTACATATAATTGGTGGATTCGAAGGATAAATCTTCTTAGAACACTGGTGCCTGTTGCAGTGATTTCATAGGATCATTTAAAGTGCTATCTGACCTGTATGCAAATATAGGTCTGAGAATAAGGTGAGTGGCTAATCTGCACTTTCGTGAAGCACAGCACTGTATGGCGTGACTAGAGATCCACTGTCACTGCACACCCAAATATTGAGCACATGAGTATATAGTTGGGACACTGAGGTCAATAAAGTATTGTGCATGGAAGAGTCTTGGTGAAGTGGCATCTCTGGTGTAGTTACTTTTTTGGACTAATATACATTTAGGCCTCATACACACGGACGTTTTTTGACGCCGGCGTTTTCTGGCGTTTTTGCAGCTCTCCATGTTAGTCAATGGCCCCATAAAAAGCCGAAGTTTTTGAGCTGTAGATGGCGTTGGCGTTAGTGAGCTTAAACTAGGACCCACGGCCAGCGCGTTCTGAGGCTGTAACGTTTTGGCATTTTTTGACGCTGACGCCGCAAAACGCCAACTAACGCCAACTAACGCCAACTAACGCCAAAAGACGCCAACTAATATTGTACCGGCGTTAACCACTTCCATCCGAAGCATTTTACCATGTGATCAGCCGTGACCAATCACGGCTGGTCACAGTGTAACACAGGAAAGCCGTTTATCGGCTTTCCTGTACTCAGGTCTGCAGACCTGAGGAGTGGAGAGCTGATTGGCTGCTCTCCTGACAGGGAGGGTTTGTGCTGATGATTTATCAGCACAGCCCTCCCTCAGATCACCACCCTAGACTACCAGGGAGCCTGCCCAGGGACCACCAGGGATGTGCCCACCCAGGACCACCAGGGAGCCGACCAGGGACCACCAGGGAGCCGATCTGGACCACCAGGGAGACCCCCCTAGACCACCAGGTAAGAGACATAGTGCCGAATGTGGATGGCACTCAGTGCCACCTTCAGATGCCACCCTAGACCACCAGGGAATGACCCCCTATCAGTATATATGCCCACCAGTGCCCCTATCAGTGCTTACCAGTGCCCCTATCAATGCATACCAGTGCCACATATCAGTGCCCACCATTGCCACCTACCAGTGCCCACCTATCAGTGCCCATCAGTGCCACCTATCAGTGCCCAGTGCCGCCTATGAGTGCCAATCAGTGCTGTCTATGAGTGCCCATCAGTGCTGCTTAGCAGTGTCCATCAGTGCTGCATATCAGTGCCCATCAGTGCTGTATATCAGTGCCACCTATCAGTACCCGTCAGTGCTGCTTATCAGTGCCGCCTAACAGTGCTCATCATTGCTGCATATAAGTGCCTC
Source organism: Glandirana rugosa (assembly GCA_018402905.1). Lineage (NCBI taxonomy): Eukaryota > Metazoa > Chordata > Amphibia > Anura > Ranidae > Glandirana > Glandirana rugosa. Next base: position 304,883 of record BLSH010185965.1, read on the forward strand.
ATCATCAGTGCCGCCTCATCAGTGCCAATCAGTACTGCCACATCAGTGCCCGTCAGTGTAGCCTCATCAGTGCCCACCAGTGATGGAGAAAATGTACTTATTTACAAAGTTTTGTGAAAAAATAGAGAATTTTTTTTTCAGTCTTTTTTTTATTTGTAGCGCAAAAAATAAAACCCGCAGGGGTGATCAAATACCACCAAAAGAAAGCTCTATTTGTGGGAACAAAATGATAAAAAATCTGTTTGGGTACAGCGTCGCACGACTGCGCAATTGTCATTCAAAGCGCAACAGCACTGAAAACTGAAAATTGGTCTGGTAGTAAAGTGTTCTAAGTGCATAGTATTGAAGTGGTTAACCGGCGTTTTTTTGAGGCCGACGTTTTTAGGTTGAAAAATAGCAGAGGGATGATTTTTTTAAAAAAACGCCTATTGACGCCGACGCTCACTAACGCCGATGCATAACACCGAAAAACGCCGTTTTTTTTTTCCTTGACGTCGGGCCCGACATTTTATTTATTTTTTAAGAAACGTCCGTGTGTATGAGGCCTTAATCTTGATTTGAAGCACTGGGAATGTGGTGTAATTCCCACACACAATAGTCTGCGATCTGAATTGTATGAAAGGTAAAAGAACTAAGGATTCGTGAGTTATATATTTGTTTGCAGCACTGGCATTTTGGTTTCACATGTAATGTGTATTCATTGAATTTTATTATTTTAATTTTGTTTCATTATTTGTGAACAAACCACATGTTTTTTTAGCACTGGGAGTCAAGATACAACTCCCTTATTTTTGATGTTACAGCACTGAGATTTTGGGCACACATCTACATATGTAAAAACAGCTTAATATTCACAGATATACATTTGTTATTAAATTAAATTCAGTGGCATTATTTATCTATATTTCACACATTTTTAGACTTGGCTCCACACTGATAAAAATAAGATATTAGTCTGTGTGGGGATACATATAGTGTTGGCAGCTTGGTCCATATTTTTTAGCTCACAGTAGTAGTGCACTGCGCACAGGTTTTACAATCCGTTAACAACCATGGCTTTACTATCCATTCCATGCTAGCCATGTCTGGGATCAAATCAAGGCACTCAGAGCCTGGTACAAAGAAGAGGCAATGGCCTATGCCAACTAATAACAAGTAGGGAGAAATCAATTTCCCTGAGTATTGTACTCTGTCCCAGGCTAACAGCAAATGAGCTAGAATAGAGGAATAGCTTAGGTGGACATTTAGGCTGCATTCACACAGGGGCGATCGGAATTCAGGCACGACTTTGCCAGGCAACTTCAAGGCAACTTGGAAGCAACTTCAACCTTGACTATGCCAGGCGACTTTGCCTGTAGCCAATCAGAGAAGGGAGGGAGGGGGTTGCCCTAAAATAAATTCTATTCTTTTCACTGTGAAGTCGCTTCTGTTTAGATGGGGGATCCGACTTGGAGGCGACTTCCATTGATTTCTATGGGCACAAGTCAGATAGAAGTCACCTCTAGTAGTACAAGAACCTTTTCTGAAGTCGGAGCGACTTCAGTAGTGTACATTTAGACCGTTCACATTCACTTCTATGGGATTTCACTTGGCAAGCGACTTGGAGCGACACAAGTCGCCTCCCAAGTCGCTGTTGTGTGAACCGGCTCTTATGGGAGGTAATCAGAAGTGCTATCAGAATCAGATAGCTTTTTATGCAAAGCTTGCAGGAGGGCCAAAGGGGCTATATGATCTGCTGGATAATATGGATGTAAATTTGGAAGCAACTCAGACAATTTACATCCCTGGTGTTCAACCTGTGGCCCTTTGCTATATGATGTGTGGCCCTTGGACCTCAGCAGTCTGTAGTGAAACATTGATTGGAGTAATAGCATTTATCTCTACTAGCCTCGTGTAACATGTTCTCAGTTTCATATTGTTTTCTGTAACATATTCCCAGCCAAAAAGTAGCATGATCACACTCTCTGTTCTCATTTCCTCTGTTAGGTCTGAAGTTTGACAGCCCTCTCAAGCTTTGCTTATATTAAACATTATGGGTGGCCCTTTGGTGATGTCAGGGGCCGCATTTGAGGCCCCCTTTAGCTATAAGTTGACAACAACTGCTTTACACATTGCATTTTCTAGTGCAGCGTGCAACATAAAATGAGAAATCTGCTCTGGACAACAATCTATTATCATTCATGACCTATAACTGGCATTAGAATAATCCCAGTATATAGGAACATGTTATACTCAGTTCTATAACAATGATATCCCAACTGTCAGTCACCGCTGTCTGCTCTGCCCTCCTGCCTTCCCCTTGTTCACTAGAGCGCTGGGCTGTGGAGGGGGTGGGAGAAGCTCAGCTCAGCCTCTGAGAGCCTGAGCCAGGTGCCCAGACATGTGGGTGGATCCCGGCCATATGGTCGCGATCTTTTCCGAGCCTGAACCAGCTCTGTGACGTCAGCTGGGACTTCAGCCCGCTGTCTGCTGAAAACGGGTCACAGGAGTGCAGAACGAACTGCACTCCTGTGATCAACAGGAGAAGTACAGCCAAACGAGCTGTGGTTGTACTTCTCCTTTAAAGCTTTCAGTACAATCAAGCATAGTAGTCAAGCATACTTTATTGACACTTCCCAGTCTGTTTCTTTGATAGTTTCAGTTGGGAAACAGTTTGTACAGCAGTGCCAAGGAAGTTAATTATACCCTCAAGACATCCTCCTGCTGGCAGTGAACAGACATGAGGGCATGGCTTACTAACAGCCAGAGTTTTGTTCCACCTACACTACAGACTCATTAGGTAAGGAAGGGCAAGAAATGAATGTGCAATGTTCATTACCCTATAACCATTTAGGAATGATCTCTTAACTAACATAAACTAAACTGCAAAATGATTGGTTGACATAGATCATTGAACTCTGCAATTCAACTCACATAAGTTCTCTATCTCTAGCCACATCCTGCAATAGAAGTCCTGTAGATTCTTATCATATAACTGGAACATTCTTCTATTAGAAAATACTAGTTGTATGACTCCAAGTTCACTGCCTGGCTTATCTGATCTAACAGCTCACGAATAAACCTAACCACATTTAACCACACAGGTTCCCAGGTAACGAATAGCAAACAGGTGTGTATGATCCAGACATACTTTATCAAACCTGTTTGATAGCTTCCAGACTGAAGAGCAGAAATGGGCTGGCAATACACCAGTAGAATTTCACTCAAAATGTATCGTTTTAAGAATGTTCATTCGATTTTCTACTGGTTAGTGGGGTCAACTTGACGCTCTCTTTTTGACCACAATGCATAGAAAATTTGGAGGAGCAGCAGGGAAAATTTCTTTCAAACGAACAAATTTCTAACAGTGAATGTGGTCTGTGTTTGGGAAAGCACATTCATTCCAAAATCAAATGCTAAAAGCAAACAAAATTCTAACGACTTTACCCCCCCTTCCTAGGGTTGCCACATCATCCCTTTAATCCAGAAGACATATGAGTTACACAGGTTCTGAGACTAATCTAATGCAGATAAGGCACCAAGTGAGTTTAATTACCAACTTAATCTGCCACAGAACCTGTGTAATTAATATTTGTCCTGGATTAAAGGGATGATGTGGCAACCTTACCCCTTCCTGACCAGGTCATTTATTGCGATACAGCACTGCGTTATTTTAACTGACAATTGCGAAATTGTGCAACACTGCACCCAAACAAAATGCATGTCCTTTTTTCCCCCCACAAATAGAGTTTTCTTTTGGTGGTATTTGATCACCTCTATGTTTTTTATTTTTTGCGCTATAAACATTAAAAGAGCGACAATTTAAAAAATATATATATATATTTTTAGGATGTCTCTCCTGCGCGTATCATGCGTGAGCCGCTGTACAGCGGCTCACGCGGGCACCATTGCTGGCAGGAGCGCGCCGGCGGCGTGCTGCATGAACATGCCTGCGGGTCTGACGGACTCGATGTCTGTGATCTACTGTTCCCAGTGACCGGGAACAGTGAGATCTGTCACGTCCCTGCCAGCCCAGCCCCCACACAGTTAGAACACACATAGGGAACACAGTTAACCCCTGGATCGCCCCGTACAGTTTAACCCCTTACCTGCCAGTGACATTTATACAGTAATCAGTGGCTATTTAAAGCTCTGATCGCTGTATAAATGTCATTGGTCCCAAAAAAGTGTCCAATCTGTTTGCCGCAATGTCGCAGTCCCGATAAAAATCGCAGATCCCTGCCTTTACTATAAATCTATTCCCATAGTTTGTAAACGCGATAACTTTTGCGCAACCCAATCAATATACGCCTATTGTGATTTTATTTACCGGAAATATGTAGAAGAATATATATCCGCCTAAACTGAGGAAGAAATTCGTTTTTTTTTTATATATGTATTATAACAAAAAGTAATGGCACACAAAATAAAAACCACAGAGGTGATCAAATACCACCAAATGAAAGCTCTATTTGTGGGAAAAAAAAGACGTCAACTTTTTTGGGTACAACGTCGCACGACCGCGCAATTGTCAGCTAAAGCGACGCAGTGCCGTATCACAAAAAATGCTCTGGTCAGGAAGGGGGTCCTTTTGGGGCCCAAGTGGTTAAAGAGGGGTTTCAGACTACCCTCCCAAAAAATTAAAAGTCAGCAGCTACAAATACTGAGCTGCTGACTTTTACTATTAAGGCACGTACCTGTCCGGGCATCCTGCAATGTTCTCACCCATAAGCGGCTCTCGGGTGCTGGCGCTCCCATCTTGGCTAAGAGAAATCGTCAGTGAAGCCTTGCGCATGCACAAATTGCACTGTTCTTTGTGAATGGGCCGGCTGCAGGGGGAGGGGGGGCAAACTTCTGGCTCACTTTACCATGGCAAACTGAGCCGGAAGTGGGAGCGGGTACCTATCAAATCCAGTTACCCACTCCCTCCCTCCCCCATAAAGGTGCCAAATGTGGCAGGGGAGGAGGCAGATAAGCGAAGCTTCCCCTTGTGGGGATGGAGCTCTGCTTTAATACGAGCGTTGGTCCTCTGCTGTGATAACTTCCTATGCCGATTATACTTACCTTATGCAATCAGGGCATAAATAGATGTTCCGCTCTGGACTAATTAGCGATTTTATGTGGTCTTTTGGTGGTCACCCCTTTTTTCCCATTGATCTCCTTGGATGGTCCTGGCGCTCACCCCTAAGTTGTTTGGTGGCAGCATCTTCAGCATTTTTTTTAAACATTATTCGTTTATTGTAGCAATAGAAGTAGTATATCTGAACATGTACGTTACATTGCCCTTTGTTCAACATCTCGTCTGTCAGGCCAGATAAGACTACAAATCATGAAATCACATTGAAATGTAATAAAGTGTTAAACATGAAAGGCTAACATGTTAACCCATTCGAGCCTGGAGAAGTTTCCAAAAACAAAATCCACTATTGAAATTAGCTTTCAGGTCTCAGATATACGATGATATCATAAGGGTATCATTAGGAGAGATGAAAGAAGAAAGAAAAGAAAAAGAGATGAGAGAAAAGATAAGATAAAAAGTATAAGAGGAGCAAGGACTTCCCAAGGGGGATCTGTGTCGGAGTAGTCTGAGCATATCTGCATTTGACATTAAGTTAGAAGTGATTTAAGTTTGTCTGACCATTTAAAAGCGAACCAAGGTTGCCAAGTCTTGTGAAATCTTTCCACCTGTTCTGAGGCCTGTGCCCGTGTTTCCTCCATTTCACAGACATCCGACACCCTGGCCAACCAGCATCTGACTGAAGGTACACCGGTAGAATTCCAATGTAGTGGGATCAAAGATTTCGCCGCATTCAGCAGATGTCTGGACAGGGACTTTTTGTACGCTTTGATGGAGAAATTGTTTATATGCAGCAAACAACTAGCCGCATCCAGTGTGAGATTCGTCTCCGTTATGAGAACAATCCCCTTTTTAACTGCGTCCCAGTATGGTTTGAGAACTGGGCAATGCCACCAGATATGTAGCAAGGTGCCTCTTTCCCT
>BLSH010185965.1:315741-335012 GCA_018402905.1 Glandirana rugosa
CGATCGTGTAATATTGAAACAGAACGTCCAAAAAACAAAACAAAAAATTTGGGCCGCCAAATAATGTAGAAATTGAGTTGTGTAAAGAGTCTTTGACCAAGACGAAAGAGTCCTCATACTTACTCCATATTTCATATCTGATACAGTATTTTACGACTTCTACGCCCCCTTCCGAACCGCGCGTTGCTCCTACCGTCGTGTGATCGCCTCGAGGCCGCTGTTGTGCTCTAGGGTATCGAAAATTTGGTGGGCTGGTTGTGATTTACGGCCCATTTTCTCGGAAGTTGTGGGGCGCTAGGGCGAGAGCTTCCCCTGACCGTAGATGGAGCCGAGGTAGATGCCAGTCCCCTTCGAGAGCGGGATCGCGGGGTGTTGAAGGCTCTTTTACCCGGCATTTAGTGTTGGTCGGGTGGTTTAAAAGCTATGGGATCTCGTGTTGTCGCCGGAGCTCCGCTAGTGTGCTGCCATCCTCGTTGCGCGCCAAGCCTTCCCCCGCATCTTCAGCATTTTATGACATAGTCTATACTTTATACCTCATTCATACTCCTGAGAAAGCAGAACCAGTTTCTGAGAAATGTGTTGAGTTAAAGATGTAATAAACCGCCGGGTTTAAAAAACAAAACAAAAAACCTGCAAGACAAAGTTATAATGTGCTAGCATGCATTGTGCATGATGTGAGATTTACTTTAAAACAAAGCCCTCTAGTGGCATTTTGTCACTGCTAACAGGGCTTCTATCTTCACCCGATCTTCCTTCTGTGTTGGCGGGCTCCGGTCCTTTGATTGTGCGCAGGAGCCGCCGTTCATGGCACAGGACTCTGAAGGAACAGCACGGGTGGACATTCATTCAGAGCACATGTGTGGGTGACGTCACCAGCTGCATCTAAAGTAAATATCTCCTAAACGAAGCATGTTTAGGAGATAATTACAGTACCTATGGGTAAGCCTTATTATAGGCTTGCCTATAGAACAAATCTGCGAATTTTAAGAGAAAGCTTCACTCCCAGTGGATGTTTTTTCATAAGTTGTCCTTATATAGTTACTAGTATATATTATGGTATAACTTTAAGTGGTTGTAAACCTCAGAAATGAAATATGAACAAAGCATATCCCTCTATAGCAGTGGTTCTCAACTCCGGTCCTCGGGACCCACCAACAGGCCAGATTTTAAGTATTACCTTGGGGAGATGCAGACTAGAATACTGCAATCACTGAGCAGCAAATAATATCACCTGTGATGTATTTCAGTTATCCTGCAAACCTGGCCTGTTGGGGGGTCCCGAGGACCGGAGTTGAGAACCACTGCTCTATAGTATCTACTTGTCTACATCCAGAGCACTAAGGGGCTGATTTAATAAAGGCAAATATACTGTGCACTTTGCGAAATGCAGTTGCACTCTGCAAGTGCAATTGCTTCAAAACTTAGAAAATGAACCTTCACTTTGCAAAGAATACCCAATCACATGCAAGGAAAATAAATAATATATATATTTACTTGCACATGATTGGATGATGGAAGTCAGCAGAGCTTCTGCTCATTTACAGTACTAAGCTCTGGAGCAACTGCAGTTTGCAAAGTGCACAGTCTATTTGCCTTTAGTAAATCAACCCCTAAAGCCCCGTACACACGGGACGACGATCGTACGTACGATCGTCTCAAATGGTATGTTGGCTGTTGTATCTAGCATACTGACTGCACTACGCGATTATACGACCAAATAAAGAATGTTCAGGTGCATGTAATTAGCATCCGGCCGTTCCTGACTTCGGAGCATGCGTGTTTTGTACAATACAACTTGCTGGACCAACTTCTCTGTACACACGATACAACAGTCGTATGACCGCTTGTTGGTATGACCAAGTTTTCTAGTTTGCTCATAAAACTCCCGTTGTACGACCGTCGTATGTCGGCTGTACAAACGATCAATTTCGCATACAACGGTCGTTCGTACGACCTGTTGTATATGATCGTCGTCCCGTGTGTACGAGGCTTAAGTGTTATTTCTGTCTGCTGTTTTCTTCCTCTGCTATCAGCATGAATCGCTTCAGAGGTTTTCCTGACACCAAGAGAAAAAAGGTGACAGAGGAGTGATTTCCAGATGATTGACACTTTTGTTGCCAGCGGTTTAGACCACTTTTGATCATGGTCATTTGGGTAGTTTCTGGTGTCATTATGATTTAAAAAGAGTAAACCCAGTTGATTGATAATAAATGGCTTCAGCCAAACACTAACCATGAGTGAAAGATAGTTTTTTGTGTTCTCATTCATATTCTCTGAAAAATGGCCAAGAAATCATAAATTCTGTCAGGGTATGTAAACTTATGAGCACAACTGTAGGTCTGCCATGGAAAAAAAATCAAATTGTTTCAGATTTTTGAAAGGCTGTAGCAAGTTTCATCTTGCTCTTTTTTTATGCATAATGGATGTAGAATCTGGTTGATTGTTATGGGCAACTATTTTTCCTATTAACTGTGCCCTACTTTTTATAAATAATACCTATTATAACAGGCAGTCTTTTTACAGCTTTAAAACCCCTATATATCGGCAGTCAGTATAGACACTCTGGCAAAGAAAATTATATCAGAACCATTTTAATATAATAACACTGAAGACTATTCTTCTGTATGCATGAGCTGAATTTGCATCAAATAGCTTAGCTTGATGAGAATTTAATACTCTGAGTCTGGCAAGGCCTATGAAGAGGTAAAAAGCTAAGGAAATGTGCTAGAGTACATTTCTGCAAGAAAGATATCATTTGTGGATGGTTTACATAATTCTGCTATATAACATATAGGTGAAGTATTGCTAAGGTAAGATGATAGTGAGATTACATAAATGACCTTAATGCAGCTATTAAAGTAGTATGCAACCCTCAGCAGCTTACCAATTCTAAGATGTGCTAGCTGCATTTGTGTTCTTTTTTTAGGTTTTTCCCCCCTCATTTTCACCTGGTGATCCTGCCTGTAAATCTGTTGTTTTTCAAAAGAACAAGCTCTCCTGCAAATGTAGCAGTTACAAGGATGAGACAAACCATTTACCACTAATGACGGTGCTTAATAGAGGTGCACTGAATGGAAATTTTGATCCCGAAACTGAAAATGCAGGATGCACTTTGCTGAAAACCAAAACCGAAAATGAGTTTTTAAAAAATATATATATTTTATATATAATTGTATTATATTCTACTTTTTAATTAATATCATGAATTTAAATGAATATGAATTTAGTGCTGGCCATTTTTGGCACCTTTAGCTCAAGAAAAGCTGAAGAAAAATGCATCCCTTTAAATTCTATGTATGTCTTCACACTGGCCTGTTGCACTTCCGGTATGGTGTTAAAAATCTTGCTTGCTGCATGTTTGGTCAGTTAAAAAAAAACGCACCAAAAACGCACCTTCCCCTTGAAATGCATTGAAAATGCAGCAAAAACACATCAATAACACACCTCATGCGGTTTTTGAGTCATGTGGCCTATGAAAAACGCATAAGCAAAGCAAAGTCGCTGCAAAAATCATGTGCATTTTTGGTGCCATTATCGCCACCTTTTTCATTATCAGCAAAATGCAGAAAACACCATTTTCAGCCGGAAATGTTTTGGCTGCCAACATTTCGGTGCATCTCTACTGCTTACAATGATCAGTTTTTATTTATTTATGTAGAATCCCAAAAGAAAAACCAAAACTGTTTTCTATAACTGCTAATAAAGTGTTAGCTGGCATTCAGCTTCAATTTGTTAGTGTATCTAAATCTGCTAGTCCATCGAAGGCTTCATGTGCACTTGGCCGTTATGTACTGTGGTAAAATTGAAGTTTCCCACAGGCAGTGGTCAAAATGTTCCTATCCTGAACACGATTGTTCCGTGTTCAGGAGAGGGGGGGGTTGAACCTCACCTAAACGTGGTAATTCCTAAACCCTACTAAAAGCCTATGTGTACATGGACACATAGGTGTTGATTTACTAAAGGCAAATAGACTGTGCACTTTGCACAGTGCATGTGCTCCACAGCTTAGTAAATGAGATAAAGCTTTACTTTGCAAAGAATACCCAATCACATGTGTAGCCATGTGCTCCCTTCAGAGTGGCTGGTAGTAGTGGTTCACCTTATAGCTGCCTTCAATCACATCATATCTCACACATCCGGAGACACTGACCAGGCCGCCTCTTGTTTTTGTTGTTTTATTTAGGGGAAATAACTTGGATGGGGATAAGGGATGACTGTGGGATGCCAAACAGAATTATAGTACACAAAGTCCATATACACTCCTGCATATGCGCACTTCACTGCAGATCGTCCCTCTGCAGACTATTACTCTTTACAACTCTCCAGCACTTCACTTGCTGACCGTTTCTCCTACTGTTCTCTCCAGCACTGAAATGAGTAAATCATCACTCCATTACTTTTCTCCAGCACTGAACTTAGTTTCCAGCTTGAAAGGGAATTTATCAAGCTTCTGTAGACCTTTCTCTTCACCGCAGCTAGCACTTGGTGAGACCTACTCTCAAGAGAACCTCTCGAACACCCATTATAGGCCAGGGATCACCGTCCGTGAATGGGTAGCAAAAGTACTTGAGTGCTAGCCGGGCCTTTGATGGACTACAACTCCCAGCCCATCCCTCTTCCAGGTCCCACGACCTGCTTTTCCTCAGTGACTCTCCTTACCCTGAACTGGCTCTCAAGGCTCCCACAGACTGTCCACTATTCCTCTCCCAGCCTGCTCCAGCACTCTCTCTTGCAGTTGCCAGGGACCAACTCACCAAACCGGTGGATCACTTTAAAGTCTCTCACTGTGTAGCACCTCCACTGTTCTCCTCAGGGCCGTCTTTAATATTGATTGGACCCTGGGAAAACAGGTTGCCAGAGGTTACAGCATATCACTACCGCTTATTGTCTGGTTGCTAGAGGTATGGAAAGTAGAATACCGCGCTACTTAATAGGAATATGTATCATAAGCAGCCAGCACGATCAGCCTTAACATAAACTGAACACAAAACATACTCCAAAAAGTGCAGCGCTAATAAACCATAAATATAACCCACTAATTAAAGTGACATATAGAAGAAAAAGTTGAAATAAACATCAATATTCAATTATATAAACAAATATTGACCAATGTGCAGTATATGCATGGAAACCTTGTGTACAACATAATGTGAAGAACTCATAAATAAATTAAATTAGTCCATAAAGGTGCGTAGTCTTTGAAATTAATCCATATATGTTAAATCATGAACCATGATCTCAAAATCCACCACCTTGCAAAGTGAACCTCCACCAGGTATGAATAAGGTACCCTTACCAGATAGTTCTGGTTATGTGAGCAGAAATCAAACTAAGTGTGGACATCCAAGTCATCAACCAGACTTCAACTTTTTCTTCTATATGTCACTTTAATTAATGGGTTATATTTATGGTTTATTAGCGCTGCACTTTTTGGTTGCTAGATGTTACAGCACATTACGGCTCACTGATTAGTTGCTAGATGTTACAGCACATGCTTTCTGCTTGTTTGGTTGCTGGAGATTACTGTACATCAATACTGCTCACTGATTGGTTGCTAGAGGTTATTGCACATCATTACGGCCCACAGATTGGTTGCTAGAGGTTACAGCACATCATCTCTTCACTGCCTGCACATCATGGACTGGGGATTGCAAAGTCACTTTCCTGACACGACAGAAATGCGCTGCCCCTTAGCAGATACACAGCAGTGCCATCAATTATAAATGACACCCTCACGCAGCTGCTTTGGACTTTCAAGCATGCCTTTGTCTCCCCAGTGGGCAGCATCCAGTATAGGTGATGGGGAATATGACCTCAGGGGGGCATGATATACATATGAATGCCACCTTTGTTTACATATCAGTGGAGCTGGCTGCTGCTATTTACATATGAATGCTGCCGCTATTTACATATCAATGCCGGTTATTTACATGTAAACATAGGGTCTGCAGATGAGTCATCTGTACACAACAATAGGGCAGCTTTAGTAGCAGCACTTAGATATCGGGACACAGCACAGGTCTAAAACTTCAAGGGACAAAGGAATTGTCTGGAGGCTGCCCCTTGGGGGGGCAATGTTAGGAAAATGGACCTTTCTGCCTGTTTCCGGCTTCCCGTGCGCGTGTGCGTTCACACGCACGCCCGTGCGCGCTAATGGCGCCAATAGCGGCCATTTAAGCAGGACAGCACCAGGAAGCAGGTGCTGTCCGTTCTACAGCGTTTGTGTGAGTTTCCTTGCTTCCTGATTGCCAGATACCTGTTCCTGTGACCCGGCCTGGTTGACCCTGCTCTGAACTCTGCCTGCACCGACCCCGGCTTCCACGACCACTCTTCTGCTTGCTCCCTTGTACTTTGCCGCCTGAACGTTGCCGACCCAGACTGTACCCGGCCATCCGTCTGCCTGATCCTTCTGTACTGCACCGCCCGCCAGTTACTGACCCAGACTGCCTTACTACTCTTCTGTTTGCACAAGCTCCAGCGGACACCTACCTGCCACCTGAGACTTGTCCAGCCCTTGTGCCCCCCGTGCTCCTGAGCTCCCTGTCTGCACTACCAGGGACTCTTGAACCAGGGCCGCAAGAGAGGTTACCCCTGCATAAGCCAGACTCCATCACGGGGTACGTGACACCTCTCCTGTTCCTTCATCCAGACTGTAGGCACTATAATTATTAGATATGTTGCATATAGCTCTACAGAACAGACAGACAGTGCACAGTCCACATTGGCTGTGCTGCCTAACTGCAGACAGGAAACAACAAGCTTTATTATACAGAGAAAAGACATAGAGTTTAACCATAGATGCAGCTACAAACTTGTAAACACTGCCATCTACTGATTAAAGAATATATTTCTACTGAATACTTATACTGATAGTTGTTGCACAAAAATGCACAATGTATTTCAACAATAATACAGGATGTGTGTTACTGGCCAGATCACCAGATAAAAGCAAAGGGGAAAAGCCTCATAAAAGAAAACAAATGCAGTCACTGCATCTAATGATTGGTGAACTGCAATATATTACATTTTTGGTTTTGGGTCTAATATCGCTTTAACACATCGAGCACAATAAAAATAAATATTCCCCAGTAAAGCTATCTATTAAATTCTTACCCCAGCACTTGCAGTTTACAGCATTTAATGCTGCTGGGTTCTGCTCTCTCTGCGTTGCTTTCCTGAGCTTCTGGTCTTCACAAAAACAAGTTCATAGTGGACAGTTCAGTCTCCAGCCAGTTTATTAGCTAGGAGAAGGGAGAGAGAAGGAGGAGAGAATAGAAGGGGAATGCTTATTGAAACACACAGGGGGAGATATACTAAAATGGGAGAAATCAGAATCTGGTGCAGCTGTGTATGGCATCCATTCAGATTCTAACTTAAGCTTGTACAATTAACATTTGACAATTAGTCTAGGTTCACACCTATGCGGCTGCGCTTTCTGTGCCCTTTTCCTGTTTTTTTTTTCCACCGCGTTTTAGGGTGTTTTACCGTGGTTTTGCCACGATTTGCGTTTTTTTGGGGGGGGGGTCGGGATTTGTTGCTAGGCAGATTTAAAAACACAAATCACAGCAAAATCGCTATAAAAACGCATCAAAAAACAATACTTGCATTTCTATTGCAGCTCCATTGAAGTCTATTGCATGCAAAACGCAAACTGCAGTGAGAAAAAAAGTCCCTAACCCTTTCCAAAAAACGCAACGCCGCAAAGCGCACAGATGTGAACTACATCCATAGGAAATCATAAATCATGTTAAATGGACTATAGTGTGTTTCTGCAAACTGCAAAACGCGGTAAAAAATGCATAGGTGTGAACCTAGGGTAAAACCTGAAAGCTATGCAGAGCTACACCAGATTTTGCATGCTCCAGTTTTAGTAAATCCCCACACAGTGCAGGGAGACATGACTCTAGTCCCTGCATGCAAGGGTGGCTCCATAGGATGCTACAAGAGAATGGAGCCATCCTGAAACAGGAAACCTGGGGAAGCGGTCACAACACCAGCTTAAAGTGATTGTAAAGTCTTGTTTTTTTTAAATTAAAAATAACAAACATGTTATACTCACCGGCTCTCCTGCCCCCCCCCCCTTGCTATTGAGTGCCCCCACAGCAAGCAGCTTGCTATGGGGGCACCCGAGCTGAGTCACAGCTCACTATGTCCATTCAGACACGGAGCTTTGGCCCCACCCCCGTGCTTTCTATTCTCATTGGCTGACTGACTTTGATTGACAGCAGCAGGAGTCAATGGCGCTGCACTGCTGTCTCAGCCAATGAGGAGGGGAGTCCCGGACGGCTGAGACATTTCTACAACATCGCTGGAGCTAGAGGGACCTCAGGTAAGTATGAGGCTGGATTCACACCTATGCATTTTTAGTGCATTTTGCAGATTTGCACTGCAGTCCATTTAACATGGTTTTACTATGGAACACGTTCTGCAGGGCATTTCTGCAAAATGCAAAAAGCACTAAAAATGCATAGGTGTGAATGCAGCCTTAGGGGGGTTGAGGGGGGTTGTTGCACACAGAAGGCTTTTTATCTTAACGCACAGAATGCATTAAGATAGAATAAAACCTTCTGCCTTTACAACCCCTTTAAATTGGAACATAAACAAAAATTAAAGTGGTACTAAAGGAAAAAAATAAATAGCGAACATGTTATAATTACCTGCTCAATTGTTTTGCGCAGAGCAGCCCCAATCCTCCTCTTCTTGGGTCCCCTGATGGCGCTCCTGGCTCCTCCCCCCCTGTCGAGTGCCCCCATAGCAAGTCGCTTACAATGGGGGCACTCGTGCCTGTTTGCTCCTGAGCCCCACTCTGTGTGTCCATTGAGACACAGAACGGGGCTCAGCCCCATCCACCACTGCCTCCCCACTGGATGTGATTGACTGCCTCCTCTGAGCTAATGGGGAGGGAGAGAGTGGTGAGAGCCAGGAGAGCAGCTGCTCACATGCACATCGCTGGATCTAGATCGGATTCTGGTAAATATTGGGGGGGCTGCAAAACCTTCAGCCTTTAGAACCATTTTAAATGTTAAAGAATCTGCATCGTAAGTAAGGCCTGGTTCACACCTATGCATTTTTTAGTGCGTTTTCAGTTTCGCAGAAACACACTACAGTCCATTTAACATGGTTTCCTATGGGTCACATTCACATCTATTCATTTTATGGAAAGGGCCAGGGACCAGCAGGTTGTAGTTTTGGTTCTGTAGACTTCAATGGATTAAAAATGTGTGTTGAAGAATGCAAAATGCACCCGGAATCTGCAAACTGCAACCTGAATAGGTATGGACCAGGCCTTCCCGATTAAATCAGCTGCTAAAAGTGCTTAAAAAACTGAGATGTTAACATCACTCTAAAAGAATTGGTTATTGTTACATTTTTAGGAATAATATGTTCAATCTAAAGAACCATTTCTGTTAAAGTACAACAAAAGGCAACATACATATTTTAGTAAATCCTCATATAAATACCTGAAAGTTACACATGGTAATAAACATAATAACTGAAATTATTATTTTCCTACCATGTAGCTGTGATTGTGATTCCTTCTTTGCTATACACAACAAGTGATGATGGGAGGAGTTCAGCAGGGAAGAGCAGAGCTCAGATGTGATTTCCTGTCAGTGAACTGGCTGATGTATCCCACAGACCTCCAGTCTTCTATGATGCTCAGCCTATTTTACATAACACACACCCATCTACCAATCAATAGCTGGGTGTGTGCTATGTAAAACCGTACAGGTTCATTTGCGCACAGATCTGTCTATTAACCACTTCACCTCCGGAAGAATTTCCCAGTTTAGGACCAGAGCACTTTTTGCGATTCGGCACTGCGTCGATTTAACTGACAATTGCACAGTCGTGCGACGTTGTACCCAAACAAAATTTCCATCCTTTTTTTCCCACAAATAGAGCTTTCTTTTGGTGGTATTTGATAACCTCTGCGTCATTTTTGATCACCGCTATAAACAAAAGAAGAGCGACCATTTTGAAAAAAAAACTAATTTCTTACTTTTTGCTAAAATTCAAATCCAAAAAAAATATATAAAAATACATTTTTTTTCACCGGTTTTGGCTGATTTATATTCTTCCTCATATTTGTGATAAAAAAAATTGCAATCAGCGTTTATTGATTGGTTTGCACAAAAATGGCCGCGTTTACGGATGGTGAGAATTCATTTCTGGGGTTTTTATTTCTTTTTTTTATTTTCTACTAGTAATGGCGGCGATCTGCAATTTTTAGCAGTACTGCGATATTGCAGCGGACATGTCGGACATTTTTGACACTTTTTTGGGACCAATGACATTTATACAGCGATCAGAAATTTAAATGTCCACTGATTACTGTATAAATGTCATTGGCGGTGAAGGGATTAACCTGCAGGGGGAGATCTAGGGGTTAACTGTGTTCCCTAGGCGTGTTCTTACTGTGGGGGGTTGGGCTACCATGGGCATGAGAGATCTAACTGATCCCAGTGACAGGGATCAGTAGATCTCCCATGCCCGCACTGTCAGAATGGGGAACCGCCGTGTTTACATCGGCGGTTCCCCGTTCTTTGCCTGTGGCTGCTCATCGCGGCTCGCCGGTGGACATCGGGTCCGCCCGAGCCGCGGGCACACTCCTGAGGAGTGCGGTGGGCGTGCACGCGCGCCCCCTAGCGGCCATTCGCAGATCACCGTCTTTTTACGCCGATTCGTGGCCAGCGTCCACACTGCCACCGTAAATATGCGGTAGGCAGTGTGGAACTGGTTAATCTGTGCTTCTCCCTGCCTGCTCTCCTCTGGTAATTTGTAAATTGGCAGAACAGAAGCCTAGCTAGGAGCTAGAACAGTGGGCGGGCAAAAGCAGGACATAGCAGTGTTGCCAACCTCCTGCAGTGTTTTTTACTGGCAAATCATGGAAAATCTTACTGGCAGAGCACATTTTTTACTGGCAACCTTAAAAATAACTGAACTCCTATTAAAAACTAAGACAATTAATATTTAAACACAACATGGAAACACTGACAATACCCATATCAAGTAGTTTGCCCAGTTTACACTTAAAAAGTCAGCACAGCATGACAAATTATCAGACCCTGATATTTATAGACAGTTCTAAAAATCACTGATTTTTACAAACTGTCAGTAAATTTACTGGCGGTTGGCAACACTGGGACATAGGTGGGAGTGGACAGGCAGATTGTGGGCGGAGCCTAAACTGGACTTCTGTGTAGAATGAATAGCTGAGATTTTCCATGGATATAGGGGCCCCTCCCCCAGTGATGTCAGGGCATTTCTGCAGAGAGAGAGATGAAAATGGGGACAACATGTGTTCTGTTCAACACAGGCAATTCCAAAACCAGGAAATAAAGTTGTCACCTCATTAGAGGAAGTGCACATGAGAGCAGGGGTCACGGTAGAGATCTCAACATCCTTACTGCTTTTTGCAAAACAACCAGTGAGATGTTTAACAGACTGTATAGGTGCATAACATATTGATTTCTTCATTTTGACCATAGTTCTACTTTATCAGTTGGAGCAGCAAAAAATATTTTTGCAAAGTTATTTTTGGCATTTTATTGTGTTACCGTCTGCATGGAGAGCTTTGTGCAGGTGTTGTTATGCATGAATGGCTGAAACCATCTCAGACTTGACACATTTAGAAACAATTGCTGTCTTCCGCTTCTCAGAAAACGTCTGGACGAGACCTGTGCTACAGTGACGCCGCACAAAAGCTTGTCCTACTCAAGTGACAACTTGACTGTGACTCATCTTGTTGTCAGCAGGGCTCACATATACATATAGGAAGCAATAGAGCGATATATTATTTATTTACAAAGCAGATCAGGAAAAAGGAAGTGAAAAAAAACACATTTATTTTTGAAGCCAACAGCTGAACTATTGAAATAAATCACCTGCCAAACCATGATAAATAAAATCCCCAGCTGCCCTCCAGATATCACATATAGAAATCTACTTCAAGCCAAGCTGGGCCGATCTAAAGCCTCGTACACACGGGACGACGATCGCACGTACGACCGTGTTGAATCGTATGTTGGCTGTTGTATGCAGCATACTGACTGCACTACACGATCGTACGACCGCAGAAGAACGTTCAGGTGCATGTAATTAGCATCCGGCCATTCCTGACTTCAGAGCATGCGTGTTTTGCACAATACAACTTTGTTGTACCAACTGCTCTGTACACACGATACAACGGTCGTATGAGCGCTTGTTGGTATGACCAAGTTTTCTAGTCTGCTCATACAACTCCCTTGTACGACCGTCGTATGTTCGACTGTTCAAATCGCGCATACGAACGATCGATATCGCATACAACGGTCGTGAGTACGACCTGTTGAATGCGATCGTCGTCCCGTGTGTACGGGGCATAAGTTTCCAAAAAAAGATCACTCCTGGAGGTCCGCTTTAAACGTACACTAGTAATATTAGTTACAATCAATTTGGCTTGCATTGTAAACGTATTTACTTTGCCTTTCCTCCATGTATTTTGTTCCCATTAGCTTCTGTCACTGTCTGCACACAATGTCCGGTCTGTGCAGTCTGAGGACATTCTGTGCAAAAAAAAAAATAGAAAGAAGGAAAAGTCACATGGCCCCATTCAACAGACACTTCTTATACTTGGGTGTATATTATTAACCACTTCAGCCCCGGAAGGATTTGGCCCCTTCCTGACCAGGCCATTTTTTGTGACACAGCACTGCGTCGCTTTAACTGACAATTGCGCAGTCGTGCGACGTTGTTCCCAAACTGAATTGACGTCCTTTTTTTCCCAGAAATAGAGCTTTCTTTTGGTGGTATTTGATCACCTCTGAGGTTTTTATTTTTTGCGCTATAAACAAACAAAGACCGACAATTTTGAAAAAAAAAACATTTTTTTTAACGTTTTGCTATAATACATATCCAAAAAAATATATATAAAAAAACAAATGTATTCATCAGTTTAGGCCGATATATATTCTTCCTCATATTTTTGGTTTAAAAAATCGCAATAGCTGTATATTGATTGGTTTGCACAAAAGTTATCGCGTTTACAAACTATGGGATGGATTTAGAGACTTTTTTTTTATTATTATTATTTTTACTAGTAATGGCAGCAATCTGCGATTTTTTGGCGGGACTGTGACATTGCGGCGGACAAATCTGACCTCAAATTACACTTTTTGGGTACATTGATCAGTGCTATAAAAATGCAGTGATCAATGTAAAAATGACACTGGCAAGGAAGGGGTTAATTCTAGGGGGCGATCAAGGGGTTAACTGTGTTCCCTCAGCCTGTTTTAACTGTAGGGCAGCTAGTGCGCCGCCCAGCCCCCCCCCCTCCCCGCTGACCCCTCCCCCCCCTCCCACGCTGATTTCTGGAAAAAAAAATATGGACCGCCGGGACATGGCTGTCCTGGCTTTTTTGGGAGACTTGCTGTCAGCTGACAGCAATTCCCAATGCCCATTGGTCAGCCATTAAAGTGCATAGATGTGCGCCAGAGAGCCACACATCTATACACTGGCTCTGGCCTCAGTCACTGTCCTCCAAACAGTGACTGTCTGGTCAGGAGCGGGGGCTGGGGCGGGACTGGTGGACATGCTGGTGCTTGGATTGCATGCACGCACGCCTGTGATTCCCACTGACCGTGGGATAGACTTGTGCGGTGATGCAGAGGTAGACAGGCGGAGTGTAGACTGGGAGTACGGCGATGTCAGCTTAGAGGAGAGGAAGCTGCGATCACGAGCCTGTCTGACAGCTCACACTGGTGAGTCGGAGTGACTGATGAACAGCAGCAGTCCAGTCGGGAGGGTGATCCCCTGTCACTACCTGTGTACTGGCTGTGGCTGTAATTCCTGTGTACTGGCTGTGGCTGTAATACCTGTGTACGCGACTGGCTGTAAGACCTGTGTACTGGGCTGGCTGCAATACCTGTGTACTGGCTGTGGCTGCAATACCTGTGTACTGGGCTGGCTGTAATACCTGTGTACTGGGCTGGCTACAATACCTGTGTACTGGCTGTAGCTGCAGTACCTGTGTACTGGGCTTGCTGTAATACCTGTGTACTGGCTGTGGCTGCAATGCCTGTGTACTGGCTATGGCTGCAATACCAGTGTACTGGGCTGGCTGCAATACCTGTGTACTGGGCTGGCTGCAATACCTGTGTACTGGTTGTGTCTGCAATACCTGTGTACTGGCTGTGTCTGTAATACCTGTGTATTGGGCTGGCTGTAATACCTGTGTACTGGACTGGCTGTAATACCTGTGTACTGGGCTGGCTGCAATACCTGTGTACTGGCTGTGGCTGCAATACCTATGTACTGGGCTGGCTGTAATACCTGTGTACTGGACTGGCAGCAATAACTGTGTACTGGGCTGGCTGTGATACCTGTGTACTGGGCTGTAGAAGTCGGAATGACATAACACGTAAGGGTGTGCTCATGCGGCGACTGGAAGTGACGCGATAGAGGCAAGGTCCTGTTGGAGGAACGAAGGGACTGACGGACGAACGAACGCTGTCAGCAGAGGACTGGGTGAGACCGTTCCCAGTTCTGTGAGCATTCTAACGTTCATACAGTGTGCTGCTTGATGTGATTACCAATTTTTGAAAAGTTTGTAAGTGTGTTTTTACGGGGGTTTAAATAAACAGTGAAGAGGTTTTCTTTGCCTAGTATAAGGTCGGATGTCTAAAGGGGAGCCTTGAAGACGTCAACCCTATAGATTTTAAGGGTCTGTTGGCTTTTAAAACCCAGTGAGTGCACACCCATAGGGGAGCGGGACACGTGTGGTGATCCTCCGTGGTCAAGTTGGCTGCATGGTGTGACACGTATAGAAGTGACTTTACACTCATTCTTCTATTCTTTTCAAACATGTGGCAGCATATTGGTGGACTGTTGAGAACTATAAAAGGAATCTTTTTCTGAGCTCTGTTTCTCTTTGCATGATTAATCTCTGCATTTGGAATTGCCTTTTAGTTTTCAGTATTTAGAGCACTGTGTCTGGAGTCTGAGGTAGAGGAGACCAATGCAATACCTATGTACTAGGCTGGCTGCAATACCTGTGTACTGGGCTGGCTGCAATACCTATGTACTTGCTGTGGCTGCAATACCTGTGAACTGGGCTGGCTGTAATACCTGTGTACTGGCTGTGGCTGCAATACCTGTGTACTGGGCTGGCTGCAATACCAGTGTACTGGCTGTGGCTGCAATACTTGTGTACTGGCTGTAATACATGTGTACTGGGCTGGCTGCAATACATGTGTACTGGCTGCATACTGTGTTACTGGCTGCAATATACCCCACCTGTGATGCTGAGCTGTATACTCCTGACACAATTTCAGGGGACGTAGTGGGTGGATTTTATAAGAGGTGGGGCTTATGAGAAGTGGGAGGGATCAAAAATGAAGGGCGGGGCTTGTCACCCCCCCATCCTAAAACTTCACCAATCGCCACTGCTGTAGGGGGGATGGGCAGGCAGGGACATGACAGAGATCACTGTTCCCGATGACTGGGAACAGAAGATCTCTGCCATGTCATCTGTCAGAATGAGGATCCCCATTCTGCCTCTGTACAAGGCAATCGCGGGTCGCCGGCGGAGATCAAGTCAGCGGGACCCACGGGCATGCTCCTGCAGCACACAGACAATATCTCGTGCACGGACTGCCGTACAGCTATGACGTTTTGCGCAGGAGAGCTGACCTGTCGCCATCAAACGGCGGCTGGTCGGCAAGTGGTTAAAGCTTAATTCTGGTCAGCTGTAAAAAATTCCCTTCACAGTGGGGCCCCCGCACACTGCAAGGGTTAAATTATCGTTTTGTCTGGAGGATTAGGCAACAATGCTTATTTCTCAATACTCTCATTTGGGCAAAGATTTAAAGCGGGATTAAACCTAAAACCAAAAATGTTATATATTTCCACTTACCAATCATTAGATGTGGTGGTTGCATTTGCTTTCCTTTTTTAGGCTTTTGTCCCTGTGTTTTCACCTGGTAATCTGGCCAGTAACACACCTCCTGTATTAGAGTGTCCCCACTCTGGATGAAGGAGCACAGAGGCACCTCTGGACAGCAGCATTGTCAGTCTGGTAGGGAAGGGGGGTGTTAGATGTACTAGCAGATTTAGATACACTAACAAATTAAAGCCAAACTCCAGCTCACACTTTATAATCAGTTACAGAAAACAATTTTTTTTCCTTTTGGGATAAAGGTTTTACATAAATAAATAAAAGCTGATCATTGTAAGCACCCTGGCAGTGTTAGATGGTTTATCCCACCCCTGTAACTGATACATCTGCAAGAGAGCTTGTTCTTTTGAAAAACAACAGGCTTACAGATTACCAGATGAAAGTAGAAGAAAGAGAGTATAAAAAGAAAACATATGCAGACATCACATCTAAGAATTGGTCAGCTGCAATATAATAAATGTTTGCTTTTGGGTTTAAGCCTTGGTTCACATTGGACATGTCAAATCACATGCCAAATTGATGACAATTGCCGGCAATGGCGCCGTCTTAATCGGTTTGACACTGCACTTGCGGCGCCGCACCGATTTCCAGAAGTAGTTTCTGTACTACTTTTGGCAATTTCCATTGACATCTGTGCAGAAACCCGCACAGATGTCTCTGAAATCGCACCTGAAGTCGGGACTGACAAGCGGGAATGAAATGGTGCGAGTTCATTCCCACGCCAGTGAGAACCCAGGCTAATACTGATTTAATAAATGTATAATATCTATTGTTCTCTGGGTCTCCTCATCCCCCATATAGCATAAACTTTCTTGTGTAAAAATTGGACTATATTTTCGGCACATCCACTAACAACCAGGTGCTCTGAGAGCTGGTGCTCTTCTTCACCCTCTGATGTCCCTGGTTGTGGCAGGCCCCTCGACAACCTCATGTAAAATGTTATACATACAGTACCTACATGTATACATGTTATGTCCTACATATAGTGCCTTGAAAAAGTATTCATACCCCTTGAAAATGTCCACATTTTGTCATGTTACAACCGTAAATGTATTTTATTGGGATTTTATGTGAAAGACCAACACAAAGTGGCACATAATTGTGAAGAGGAAGGAAAATATTAAATGGTTTTAAAAAATTATACAAATAAATATGTGAAAAGTGTGGGGTGCATTTGTATTCAGCCCCCTGAGTCAATACTTTGTAGAACCCCATTTCACTGCAATTACAGCTGTAAGTCTTTTTGGGGAAGTCTCTACCAGCTTTGCACATCTAGAGAGGACATTTTTGCCCATTCTTCTTTGCAAAATAGCTCAAGTTCTGTCAGATTGGATGGAGGGCGTCTGTGAACAGCAAATTTCAAGTCTTGCCACAGATTCTCAATTGGATTTAGGTCTGGACTTTGATTGGGGCATTCTAAGACATGAATATGCTTTGATCTAAACCATTCCATTGTAGCTCTGGCTGTATGTTTAGGGTCGTCGGTGAACCTCCGCCTCAGTCTCAAGTCTTTTGCAGATTCTAACAGGTTTTCTTCTAAGATTGCCCTGTATTTGGCTCCATCCATCTTCCCATCAACTATGACCAGCTTCCCTGTATCTGCTGAAGAAAAGCATCCCCACAGCATGATGCTGCCACCACCATGTTTCACAGTGGGAATGGTGTGTTCAGGGTGATGTGTAGTGTTAGTTTTCCACCACACATAGCGTTTTCCTTTTAGGCCAAAAAGTTCAATTTTGGTCTCATCTGACCATAGCACTTTCTTCCATATGTTTGCTGTGTCCCCCACCTGGCTTCTCACAAACTGCAAATGGGACTTCTTATGGCTTTCTTTCAATAATGGCTTTCTTCCATTAACTTGACATGGCGAGTCAAGTTAATGCCAAAGAGCTCAATTTTGGTCTCATCCAACCACAGCACTTTCTCCCAATACTTCTCTGAATCATTTATATGTTCATTGGCATGACTGTGCATGTGCCTTCTTGAGGAGGCGGACTCGCCATGTTTGGAGGAAGAAAAATCCTGACTATGACCCTAAAAACACCATCCCTACAGTCACACACAGAGGTGGAAACATTTTGCTTTGGGGCTGTTTTTCTTCTAAAGGTACAGACTGACTTTGCCGCATTGAGGGGCCAATGGATGGGACCATGTATTGAATAATCTTGGATGAGAACCTTTTTCCCTCAGCCAGAACACTGAAGATGGGTCATGGATGGTTCTTTCATCATGACAATGACCCAAAACATACCACCAAGGCAACAAAAGAATGGCTCAAGAAGAAGCACATTAAGGTCATGGAGTGGCCTAGCCAGTCTACAGAACTTAATCCTATAGAAAATTTATGGAGGGAGCTGAAACTTTGAGTTGCCAAGTGACAGTCAAGAAACCTTAAGGATTTAGAGAAGATCTGTAAAAAAAAAAAAATGGACCAAAATCCCTCCTGAGATGTGTTCAAATCTGGTAACCAATTACAAGAAACATAGTTTGTCAGGTTGAAAAAAGACACAAGTCCATCCAGTTCAACCAAAAAAAAAAAAAAAAAATGTATATACATATATATATACACATATACACATACAACCAAATAATCCCATATACAATCCTTCACCCACAGTTGATCCAGAGGAAGGCAAAAAACCCCAGCAAAGCATGGATCCAATTTGCTATAACGGGGGAAAAAATTCCTTCCTGATCCCCCAAGAGACAATCGGATTCACCCTGGATCAACTTTACCTAAAGATGTTAGTACCCAGTTATATTATTTACATTAAGGAAAGAATCCAGGCCTTTTTTAAAGCAACCAACCGTGCTGGCCAAAACCACCTCTGGAGGGAGTCTATTCCACATTTTCACAGCTCTTGCTGTGAAGAAACCTTTCCGTATTTGTAGATGAAATCTTTTTTCCTCTAGACGTAAAGAGTGCCCTCTTGTCCTTTGTGATGACCTTAAAGTAAATAACTCCACACCAAGTTCACTATATGGACCACTTATATATTTGTACATGTTGATCATATCCCCCCTTAATCTCCTCTTCTCAAGAGAGAATAAATTCAGATCCTCTAATCTTTCCTCCTAGCTGAGCTCCTCCATGCCTTTTATTAGTTTGGTTGCCCTTCTCTGCACTTTCTCCAGTTCCCCGATATCCTTTTTGAGAACTGGTGCCCAAAGCTGAACTGCATATTCCAGATGAGGTCTTACTAATGATTTGTACAGGGGCAAAATAATGTCTCTATCTCTGGAGTCCATACCTCTCTTAATACAAGAAAGGATTTTGCTTGCTTTGGAAACCGCAGCTTGGCATTGCATGCCATTATTAAGCTTATGATCTACC
>BLSH010185965.1:428573-439526 GCA_018402905.1 Glandirana rugosa
TGCCTTATAGCAGTCGACAGGGAAGCGGGTAGAGTCCCGGTGCCACTTCCCAGTTTTTTTTTTGGTGTAAAGAGGAATGCAAGTGACTGTCTGCGTCGAAGAAGTAATTGAAGTACCCCAAAATACAGCAGGTTGATCCTCAATTGATCCGTCCCTTTTCTAGTCGACCGGGGAGGGAACCCCCGGCAGGAGAGAAGGATGTATTTTAGGGGAGTGTCGTATCGAGAGGTCAAAGTTACGGATCAAGCGTTCCTCAACTGGACCGAAGGGGTATCCCTTGACGCCAGGACTCTACTGGTAAAAGAAAAAATAAAAATGAAATAAAAAAAAAAATGACGTTAGTTGGGAGGGGCCAGCTGATCTTTTCCCTGCCTAGTTAACTCCTAGTTGGACGACATAAAACCCCATGAAGTTAATGAAGAAGCTGCGTCTGTCAGTGAACGTAAGGAGAAATGTGGTTTTTTTTTTGACCCTTCACCGTGGCCCTGAGATGGGCGAAGGGACAGCTGACGATATTCCGTACATTAGTATGTAAAGATAAAAAGAAATGGATTCAGCTGTATGTATACATATACACACCCATGGATGCAAATGTGTGTATATATATATATATATATATATACTTATTTTTATTTTTTTCAGACTGACCCCTCCCATGGTAGCCGAGGGGACAATTGAGGAGATTTGTAAAGATGCCATGATGCACGTGAACTGTACCAAGACCGAATGAAATTGATTTTGCAGTCATGTATATATATTTTATTTATTTATTTTTTTGTGGGTGACTAGATACGAAAGAGACTGAAATGAACAGATACCATAGAACTACCCCCCCTTCGTTCTGTTCCCTGAGGCCCTGCCGTGGGCAGAGGGACAGCGTAATTAGAAATGAGTGACAGACATGAAATGACGTATACACATAAATGCATGATATTGCAAATCGTACACAGCAGGAGATCTATGTGGCTAGAAATGTGTGATTCTAACGTGTGTAAATGATCCCTCACAAGCATGTCGCCCTGGCGATGCACCTGAGTCCTATCTAGGGTGCTGGGTCCATCCCTGTGCATGGCCTGGAGGGGAGACAACCATGGACTGTGTGTTACCCACAAATATACACATATAATGCATATATGTGCTAAGTCCCCTCCACCGTGGTAAGTTCGGCGGAGGGACCTGATTATTCCTGCCACCCGACGCTGGTAAGTAACCTGGACGTCCTGTACTGGGAGCCAGCCCCCCACCCCCCGTGACGCGAGCCGGGGGGGGGGGCGCTGGATCGGCCATGGAACCCACCTCTCCTCCGAGTGTGAGGCCGAACAGCCAGCTGTTCTCCCCAAGGAGCAGATCCCCCCTTCCAGCGCGGAGGGAACGAAGCACCATGCGGGGGAAGATGCAGAGAGGTGCCGAGCCGGTGAGCGGACCGGCCGCGGACAAGTGCTGCTGGTGTCCCCCCCCTCCGGAACGGGGACCATGTAAGAAAGACAAGTGGCCGGGGATCTGCAGCCTACGTGGGGGCCCCCCCCCCCCGGACTTACCCTGACCATATGTGCCCAGCGGTAATGCGGATAGCCCTTCCACGCGGCTGACTGCTGAATCCGACCGGAAGTGACCTATACCTGCCGTGACCACCAGGATGTGCCGTACTGCTGATAGGGGGAGGCTGGTTTAAGTATGCCAGACTCCTCCTACAAATTCAGGCCAACCTATGGTCAGCCTTCTTACTTGTTCGTAGACTAATTTGTCTATGCCTTCACTGGAATTTCCATACCCACTGCTGCTCATTCGGGGGATAGAGAACAGCAGCGTAGCAGCGAACGCCTTGTCTCGTTTTAATTATTTTTTCAGGTACTTATATAGCGCTGTCAATTTACACACACTATATATATATATATATATATATATATATATATATATATATATTTTGTACATTCACATCAGTCCCTACCCTCAAGGAGCTTACAATCTAAGGTCCCTAACTCACATTCATACATATACTAGGGCCAATTTAGACAGGATCTAATTTACCTACCAACATGTCTTTGGAGTGTTGGAGGAAACCCACACAGGCACGGGGAGAACGTGCAAACTCCAGGCAGGTAGTGTCGTGGTTGGGATTCAAACCAGCAACCCTTTTGCTGCCAGGCAAAAGTGCTTATCCACTAATTATCCACTATTTTTCCAGCAGGTCCCAGAGGCAGATGGTCGTGCCACCCCATGCCCGGCTTACACCCCGTTGATGGATTAATGTATTTCAGGCCAGAGCTAGAACCTTGATCAATTATTCCTTGTCGGCAAACACGAGAAAGGCTTACTACATAGCTTGAAAGGTTTTTCAGTCTTACTTATCTCATCACCCCGTACCGGATTGGTACAACGGGAATTACCTGGTGGGTTTCATTTCCTTTTGCCACTCACATTCAAAGTTGTCACACAATACCATCAAGACCTATCTAGCCAGAATTGAACATTTCGTGTCTTTGCAATACCCTGATAGGCTCTCCTTATTTGCAGCCCATCCGATCAAGGCGATATTAAAGGGTATCCAGAAGTGCAACCCTCCAGCTACTGTCAGCAAGCTTCCCATTACAGGGCATTTGTTCCAGGGCATGTCGGACATACTTTCAAAGTCACCTTTGGGCAGCTGACCAGTTTGGTCGTCAAAGCAGCCATTTACAAATTTCGTGCACAGAGCCTCAGTCCCGCCCTCTGCCAATCAAGCAGGTGATCAGACATAGGGTTCGTTTCCGGTTGCACCTGCATCTTTGCAAAACACAGCAGACAGGAACTAGGACTGATGTCAGGTACTTTGAGACTGGTACAGCATGGTGTCCGGTGAAGGTTCTGGATGCTCTAATGGTGCAGTTACCTAAGATAACCTAGGGACAGTCCTCTTCTGCCTTCCCCCAGGTCCCCTATCACAACTGCAGTTTAAGAATTGCCGTACCCTCTTGTCCAACTTAGGGGTAGACCCCAAACTGTACTCCGGCAACTCATTCAGTATAAGAGCAGCTTCCACAGCTTCTCGCCAAGGAGTACAGGTACACGTTCAGGAATTTAAGCAGGTGAAAATCCCCATGTTATGCTAGGTACATTCCTGAACCTCACGTGGAGATGTCTCAAGCTCTTGATCGGTTGCTTGATTAAGCTGTATGGTTCTCTGCAATGAAGCTTTATTTATTCAGCCTACGGTTTTGTTTTTGCCCCATTTAGGCATACTGACCTCATGACCATGACACACCCCAAGTCACTAACACTAGCTATTTTCCTTTTTTGTCGCATAGCAACACTAAAAGAGTCAAAGTACAAATATGAAAGCTGACCGCAGGTCAGCCTGAATTTATAGGAGTCTGGCTGTATTTTAATGCATCCTCCTTCCTCCTACATCACGCCATTTCCTGGGACATTATCCCACCCACCCTTTCCCCTTATTTATTCAAGCTCTTTTTATTTCAGTTCTTGGGTATGCCCCCTTTAGGCATACTAACCTTGTGACCACGGCACACCCCAGGTCACTAGCCCTAGCTATTTTCCTTTTCTGTCACATAGCAATGCTAGAAAATTCCAAGTACAAATATAAGGTAGGTGGTTTCCCAATTTGGGTGCATGAACTTTGTCTTTTGCACATTTTCATTATTACAGCATTAGATTTTACAATTACTATTTAAACATGCATTTCTGGGCCAATATCAAAAAACAATTGGTGCAGCCCGTAGGCAATCTAAAGAGGCTGTCCTTGGCAGAAACCAGATCCAGTGAATTGGAAGCTAGATATTTGGAGAGTGGGGATAGAGGAGTGTATGGAGATTTACAGGTAGCTCTCAGGTCCCAGAGAATTTTCAAACATGGGAAGAGGACTGGGCACTTATCAATGAACGAAAGAGAAAATCTTTTTCTGCATTCATTAAAAGACACAGAAACAATCTTGAATCTGATCATTGGGTTACAGTGCCACCACCTTGAGCAGGACACTAGACAAAAAAGTACAGCCTAGAGCAGCCCCCAGCTATGTTCCCATCCGACAGAGGCAGCAGCAGTACATAGAGCAACAACTGTCAAAGAACCACCAGAAGGGCAAGGTACTGCCCCTTTCAATTGATGCAGAGAAAAAGATTTTATGGAAAGTAAAAAGAAAAACCATAGTTATTACCCAATAACTCACTTTTCAGGAATCTTCCAGGCCAGCTTACAGAGAGAGACTCCTCCCACCTAACAGGAAACACACTATCCACATTATAAAAAAGACTGCTCACCAGTAGTACCTCAGTATTAAACAAATAGCCGAAGGCTCTGATTGAGAATATACATACATACACACACACACACTACAGTATTACTCTGTTGGTAAACCATCAACTTAAATTACCGTTATACCCCCATAACCATATGTCATAGACAAGAAGTTGATTAAGGGGGGGGGGGACAATTGGCACCATCCTGGAAGATTCCTGAAAAGTGAGTTATCAGGTAATAACTGTTTTTGCAAGTCATCTTCCATGACGGCTTACAGAGAGGACAACATAGAACTAAATGATTAGGATGGGACCACAGCTTTAAATAACCTCCTCCTGACAATCTGTTCCTGGTTAGAGAACAAGCCCAGTTGGAAAAGTTTCACAAAGGTTTGGAAGATAGACCTGGTTACTGACTTGCAGATCTGGGGATGAGACCTGATGATGCTGTCAGCCCAAGAAATAGCCCCTGCTCTGTTGGAAAGAGCTTTGATGTTTTCTAGAGAAACCAGTGGTGATGCCTGGTAAGCTTCCATCACTGCATATTTTAATCACCTTGTGATAGCAATATTTTGACACCCTCTTGCTTTTATCTGGGCTCCAGAGCCGAACACGCAAACTAGAGGATGATCTCCAATCTATAGGTCTCTTACTACATAATCTTCATTCAAGAGATACCTATGGACATTTAGACAATAGGGCCTTGTAGTTATCCAGCGAGAGTTCTGCCACAATGCTATACATACCCAAAATGCATATGCCCACACCTATGACCTTTCTCCCCTCTAAAAGCTGGTACGGTAGTTGTTGAGGGTTTGGAAAGGAACTGGGTAAAAATGAACTTGACAATTTTATAAATGACAGGTGCTCTGCCGAATGTTGGAAGTCTGACTGCATATGGTACATTGTGATACTGGTGGCAAGTTATCCAGATCACCACTTCAGACGACTGAGCCTGTAGCATTAACAGAATATTTACTTTGACTTGCTATAGCTGTTCTGTTAGGAAGGCTGTGTAAAAGATGTACTGTGCAATATTCCCTCCAGAAAAAGATTTGGGGAAGCTAGCTGCCATGATCAATCCATATTAATCAGGCCAGCAAATGAAGATATTTTGCTTGACCCAAAGGGAGTGAGGGAATGCTCCACTAGAATAGCTGCTTCTCCTCCAGCGGAGGAGGAATCTTTGTGAAAACCAAGAGACTTTGTAATTTCTCTGCAATGCTTTCTAGGAAACTTCCTAGAGTGTTGCAGCACTGGAGCCGATATCCAGGCAGGAGATAATCTGTACACGCAGGCTATGCACCTGTCCCTCAGGCGGTTTCCCTTTTTCTCCCTTCCTTTGTCCTACAGGGAGAGGACACAAGGTGGTATGAGCCTTTTACAAGGAGAGACGAGGGTGCAGATGATCATACTATGACCAGCACTCAGCCGCCTAGGGAGACTCAAATGAAGCCCCACCACTGGTAGGGAAACTCAAACAGCCAGACTCTCCAGACCCACTCTGCAGGTCTGTGGATTGTACAGAGAATCATCCCAAATCCTCTGGTGCCCCCTACACCAGGGAGTAAGAAAGGAGAAACTAGCCTTTAGCCTCTTTCTTACCTCAGGGTCAGAGTCTGCAGGTGTCCCAGACCTGCTTACAATCGCCACCAGAGACTTTACCAGCACAGGACAAAATGGCTTTGTCCGTATAACATGTTTTAGAAATTGCATGAAGATACCATTTATACCCTTGCTGTTTATGAACCTTAATGCATTAGGACAACCGATTGCGCAAGACAAATGTAAAAGGTCCGATAAAAGCCTCCCAATTCATACAGCTACTTATACCAATGAGGGCTAAACTTCCAGCAGGTCATTTTAACCATTAGGTTCAGTTACTACTAGGGCAACTCGCCATGCGACCCTGAACAGTCGCATGACAAGTCACAGCCCATAGATTTCAAATGGCAATTGTTTCAACCTATGCAATTCAAGGTTACAGCGACCCAGGAAAGGGTCCCTTAACCATAGAGATGCGATCTCTGATGCAACCCAAATCCACAGACTGAAGATGGATTAAAGCCGCACTCTAAATCACACAACCTTTGGGTCCCAACATTGGAAATGTAGCCTCAGAGAGGTAATATATTAGAGCGCATATGAGGCATGAACCACAATGGTACCACAAGAATATAACCCAAAACACAAGCATAAGCTCCAATGTTGAGTATTTAAATACATAGAGTTATAACATACTTGGAGAATTATAAGGACAGAGTATTTATCTAATACCCCACACACAGCCATTTATACGAAACTAATGACAATGCCACAAAGCCAACAATTGGTAGAATAAGTCATAGTTATAGCCTAGTCTCTGGCTCCAATCCATTACACATCTATATGGGGGAGCTCCGGGTGACAGAAGTCTAGGCGTGCACAGAAGATACTGTTACCCTATAGTAGGTACAGCTTCAGCTCCTAGACATAACCAAATAACTTATTTGGAACAGAAGCAAAACTGAGTCTCCTTAACTGTATATTTAAACAATGTAAATGAACAGTGATTGCTGTATCCTTAACTTACTTTATATAGTGCACACTAAGGTGGGAGACAGATAAAACCACCCAGCTCATAACATCCAAATCTAGGATAAAAAGGGATTTTATTATAACTTACCGTAAAATCCTTTTCTCTGAGTTCACTGACAGACGCAGCCTTCTTATGGCACGTGGGGTTATGCTCATATCACTAGGAGTAGACTAGGCAAAAATAAAACAAAAAGCATAGGTTGGCCCCTCCCAGAGGGCCGTCCTCACCTTAGCATATAATCCCCCGTACCCAACAGAAAAAGCCCTCTCAGCCGGCGCTAATCGCGCCTACACTGCCGCTTGTAATACTTTGCGGCCAAAAGCAGCATCCGAAGATGCTGAAACATCAATTTTGTAAAACTTAGTAAACGTGTGCACTGAGGCCCAAGTAGCCGCTTTGCACACCTGAGACACCGAGGCCTGGTGTCTAAACGCCCAGGAAGTACTAACTGCCCTGGTGGAATGAGCCGTGACTGGAAACGGGGGAACCTTGCCCAGAATCTCATATGCATGAGTCACGGTCTTCCTTATCAAACGAGAAATGGTAGCTGACGAGCCGCCATGCCTTTGCGCGACCCTTCCGTCAGCACAAATAAAGAATCAGATTTCCTAAAAGACGCTGTAGAAAACAAATACACCCGCAAAGCCCTCACCACATCCAAAGAATGCAGTTCAACTTCTTTGGGATGCGACGGGTGCGGGCACAATGAGGGGAGAACAATATCCTCATTCAAATGAAAAGAAGAAACCACCTTCGGAAGAAACGAAGGGGAAGGTCGCAAAACTGCCTTGTCCTTAAGGACCAAGTAATGTGACCTGCAGGATAATGCTGCCAACTCGGACACCCGCCTAGCGGATGTGACAGCCAGCAGAAAAGCCACTTTCTGCGACAACAGTCGCAAGGGAATATCCCTGATCTTTTCATATGGTGGTTTCTGCAGTACAGAAAGCACCAGATTCAAATCCCACGGTGCCAAAGGCGACCATATCCGAGGAGCCGCATGACGTACCCCCTGTACAAATGTACGGATCAATGAATGAGACGCCAAGGGCCGTTGAAAAAGAACCACCAGGGCCGAAATCTGACCCTTAAACGTACTTAATGCCAGGTTCTTGTCCAGTCCTTGCTGCAAAAAAGTCAGTACTCTGGACACTATATAAGAGTGGGGGTTCCAACCCCCTGCCTCGCACCAGGTAATATAGGCCTTCCAGGTCCTATGATAAATCTTACGTGAGGTACCTTTACGTGCTTCAATCATAGTAGGGATCACAGAGTCCGAGACACCCCTATCCCTCAAACCTGGGACTCAATAGCCAAGCCGTCAAAGCCAGCGAGGGTAAAGCAGGGTGAAAGATGGGCCCCTGAAACAGTAGGTCTTCGCGAAGGGGAAGACGCCACGGAACGTCTGTCACCATCCATACTAAGTCGACGTACCAAGGACGCCAAGACCAATCTGGGGGTCCACCGTTGGGGAAGCCGATCTCTTAGTAAAGCTATCCTCAAAGGGGTAGCGAACAGCAAAGCTTTTAGGAAAAGCAAAGGACTTTGGTGGCCGCAGCCATTCCTTGAACACCGCCTGTTCAAACACCTGATCATAAGGGTAAGCCCTAGGGAACCTAGGGGGTTTAAGAGATCCACAAATATATGTGGACTCATGCAACTCCCTGCCTGGTCAAGTCGCATGGAGTCGTGGATATCAGTGATCAGAGCAGCCACTATCGCTTTATCACGCGAAAAAGGAGGCCTTTTTTGGGGTCCCCCGGAATTGGGACCCCCGCCCGGGGAAAGAACTCCCCAAACACCGCCCTCAGCTGTTCCAAGGACACCAAGGTTCCTGGGGTGGATTGTTGATCCGCAGGTACCCATGCCATAGCATTGCCGACCTCTGACATACCAGCCTTCCGGCACCCCCACTGTATGACCACCACCTCTACCCCACCAATCAGCCAGGGAGACCCGGAAGGATTGCACCCACCGCTACCAGCACCCAGGGAGAGCCAGCTATACTTGCTGTTTTAGATGCCTCAGCACTGTGACCAGAATGAGCAATGCCCAAAAATCCACTGCACTTCAAGAGCCTGCACCATCGAGTGTCAGCCACGTTGTCCAAGTGAAACCGGAAGTACAACTTCCGTTTTTAAAACATTTTCCTGTAATACCAAAAATGACCACCGGGGGCCGCCAGAGGACAGGCTGAAAACCACATGGTTACTTTTCATATGGTGGTTACTGCAGCACAGCCAAACAAACGGATGCTGCCATTAACACCAGCAGAGTTTTATAGGACAATGGCGCGGTCGGCGGCGAACAAGCGGTGATCCACACGAATGGCGGCGAACCGCTTAATGCAGTGCTTCGAACGGTCAGTGCAAGGTACGGTGATCCACACTGAATGGCGGCGAACCGCTTAACGCAGTGCTCCGAACGGTCAGTGCAAGGTGCGGTACTGCGGGGGGAGGGGGAGTGGGGGATAATCCTCAAAGGGGTAGCACACAGTGTGTCCCTACTAACAGACAACCACCGGCCAGCTACCACAGAAGCTGCCCAGGTGCCCACTCTCTGCGCCCCTAGGACAGAAGAGGGGTCCACTCACTAATCCAATGGGCGCAGTGGGTAGCCACCCGGAGCAGACTTACCTCCCCATAGAGAGGCGTGCTGCTGGCCAGGCCCCTGGACAGGCGAACCAGTCACTGGGCTCTACTGGGTTTTAGCCACTGGCCGCCTGCACGGAACGGGCGCTATGCGGTGGGCCCCTGCTAAGGGTAGCTCGCATAGCGTCGGCCGGACTGTGGAAAGCTTTGGATTCTAGATATCCTCTATACCACCAGCCAGCTTCTTGATAGCAGTCTTCATCAGAAAAAAAAAAAATCTTCAGGAGACCGCAGATCCCATAGGGAACCAGGTCTACTCCTTGCACTAGGCAATTAAAAACTGATGTGCTATGCAGAGCAGGGGGATTATATGCTAAGGTGAGGACGGCCCCCTGGGAGGGGCCAACCTATGCTTTTGTTTTATTTTTGCCTAGTCTACTCCTAGTGATATGAGCATAAGAACACGTGTCATAAGAAGGCTGCGTCTGTCAGTGAACGGAAGAGTAATTAAAGCTTCTGGCACCTTTGAATAAGCCTTGAAGTGTGCAACTAAAGCCATCAAAAGGCCAACACCTGCAGGCATTAAACGAGCAATCATTAAACTCAGGTGTGTCCATGCAAGCCTTGCATGGAGGTTAGTCCCAAGATTCTGCCAATTGAATCATGCAGGATTCCACATCTAAAGTTTTAGTTCAGCCTAGGAATGGGTTATTGCCTAAGGGCCAAGCCCCACCACATACAGTGTGTTTTTTTTTTTTACTTTTTTCATCAAAACCGCATTGAAAGTAGGTTATATGGCTTTCAGTGGCTTACTTCACACCAGTGCAGTCAATTCCAGCTCCAGAAAAAAAAAAAAAAAAAGTAGAACATGCTGCATTTTTTCTGCACTTAACTGTACTGTCCTTATTTTAAGTAGGGGGAAAAAAACTGCACTGGACTGCATCAAAAACGCGCATGCAGGAAAGCATCCGGAATGCACCCAGACTGTCTTTCTATGGTGTGAACTGGCCCTAAATCCAAAGACAGAAAGCCCTGCTTAACCCACAGCAGACCCTGAAAACAGGGTGTAATTGATGGAGTAAGTAGACCCCCAGAGCTCTGCTCAAGTGTGCCCTAGGAAGGGGTTAACAGGTTGCAGCTTCTGCTGATCTCTGGGTTAGCCAGCCCCAGCTCTGCAGTTTATAGGTGTTAGGCCCTCTGCCTCCAAATGACCACACAATGGTGGATAACACCACTAAGCACATTCACTCTGTGGGAGGCATGCAAAATACCCACAGCAACCAATACCCAAAGGGAGGAACTCCTCCTAAGGGTAACCACCTTGTGGCTATCTGCAACAAATTATAGCAAGTGTCATGGCGGGACCAGAGTACATGGTGTAGCTTTGCAGACCAGATAAAGTCTGCTGTAATACTCCTGGGATGGCACCAGGGAATACTTACACAACCAGCTGTCCCTTCAGGGGGATCTGCAGCTTAGCAGGTTGCATTCTGTCTTGGCTTACCAACATAGTTTACCAGCCTCAACAAACATGCGCCCTCCCCCCAACTGG